>JAYMSW010004386.1:0-11055 GCA_036897725.1 Erodium texanum | reverse complement strand
CTTGGTCGGTCGGCAATATCGATCCTTTAATGGTGGGAGGAGTAACATTCATTTGCGCATGAGCCTCCAACAGCATCGGGTGTCAAATGAACTGAATTTGACATTACTTAATTTCTGTGTAAGATAATAATTATTCTCCTATAATGTCATGAGGTCCTCTTCACATCATAGTAATTTATGCTCCTACCTTGAGCTGTTCGTTAATGTCTCGACTTATATATAGTGTCGGTTTTAATGTTCATATAAATTTTTTCATTATAATTCGATATTTCCTGATTTCTTTATAACTAGACAAGTTCCATTATGCTTTAAGCTTTCTTAATGTTTTGAATCGTTTAATCTTTTTCTTTTTCTACATAAAATAATGAACTTTTACCAAATAAAAATATGAAATGAAAGGATAGAAATCAACTCGGTGAATATAACATCCATGCGATCAGCATGTGTAAGAATATTGTACAAATTAAGCAATGGGCTACTCGATTACAAACCACGACACCGGTCTTATATGTTATTACAGCCGTTTACGATCTTAACCATTGATGTACAACCGTTTACAATCTTAATTTTGGACTTGGTGTAGAAATTTTGATCGCGACACAGGTTGGCTTGTGACCATAGACAAGAGTGGTTTCAATTGATAGTAGGGGAGAACGTGATTTAGGTTACAATTGGGAAGACACAAAAGTCAAAAATACCCTCAAAATTAGGGAAATTTCGAAAAAAAAAATTGGGTTATTTACACCCCATGCCATTACGACACAAAACAAATCAAGACCATTAAAAAAACAAAATCTAATGGTTGTAGAGGGTTCTCAGTTTCTATGATAGGGGGTGGTTTTCACTTGAAAGCTATCCTATATATATATATAATGTAAATTAATTAATTAACTAAATAGTATTTTATAGAAAGTTATATAAAAATTAAATCATATTTTATATATTAGATAGGTATGAGGGTATTTTTGTCATTTAAAAAAAATGAACAGTAATGTAACAGAAAACCTAATAGAAAAACAGACGGTAATACATTTTGAAACGTTTATGGACCGAAAATACACTTCCAAACGTTTGTATAGTTACGTGAAAATAACGTATAGGTTTATTTAGTTTTTTGTAATTAACCCTAAAAATTTAAACTTGTTATTTAAACTGATTTTTTGATTCATGTCTTACTGAACATAAGAATGTGGTTTTAGCTCCCGGGCAACTTGTTCATTGGGCCCAAAATGATATTATTCACTCATATTGATATATAGCCTCGGGCCTTGGCTAGGTAGGAGACACAAAGGTTAGAATCAAATACATTTCCATTAAAAAAAGTTGAGAAAAAACTTGTTTGATTGAAGTTCCTTTAGATCGAGGCTATGGAAGAACCAAACTCAACTTAATGAGTAGAAAAGATTAGGACGCAAAAGAAAAGAATCCCCAAAGTGGAAGAGAAGCCCTGCAGTTTTCTGAAACCGTGACATAAAGATATCCTTTCCATCACTTGAAAAACTTAAAGAAGAATAGTTTTACTTTCAGCCAAAATCAAATGAGATGATGATAAGTCTCATATCTTCTATTATTATTGCCTAATCTTCTCATAACCATGGCGTCAAAGATGCTTTTCCTGTGAACCATTCTTTCATTTTTTGCTGATTGAATTGAAAATTGAAAAGTGATCACATGATAGGAGACAAAGCAACCGGCCAGTTATACAAGTAGACAAAGCATATATGCCAAAACTTTCCATTCCATCTCTTGCTATTAATTACTAATTTGCTCCTTGGCATATATGAGCACACTTCAGTCTTGAAACTCCAAACAAAACACAAACCCAAAATGAGTTTGTGCATGAGTCAGTTGGTTCAATGGGAGGGGTAGTTTGGGAAACAAAAAAAGAGTACTCCCTTTAGAAAATGAGTATCATGTGAAGGGCAAGTTTGGAAGTTTATTGAAAGCAACATTTCCAATTCCAACAGGGATCCTATATATATATAGAGAGAGAGAGATTGAAACCTCCATTCTCTATCTCTCTCAGGAGGTGTGTTGTAATATATCATCTTCCAAGTTCCAAGAAGCCATGGATGTCCCAAAACAGGCACAGCTCCTTCAATACAGATACCACTTCGCCATAGCAGTCCTTCTCTCTGTATCTCTCACATTGATGCTTTATGTGGCGCCTCGGTTGCTCACAGTGGTGCTCTTTTTCTGGCCTCTTTTGGCCTCCACAGCCGTGTTCCTGATGTTGATAGTGGTCTTTGGAGGTGTCTCGCCGTTATCAATAGAAAGTTATGGTGAAAAGGCAGGCGAGGGAGTTCTAGATTATGTTGCAGGACAACCAGAACAATATCAGTGAAGGAGAAAGCTTCAAGTTAACGAGTTTGTGTTTATAATTAATGTGAGAAGAAACTATGAATGTAACATGTGAAAATAAAATGTGAATTATCATTGTCGGTATCTCTGCACATGGTTGAATCATGTGACCAACAACAACTGCTGTAACAATAACCAATCATGTGACTATCACACATTATAGCATTCCTTGCTATATGCTCAAAAGATAACAGTTACTTGAGAACTTGTATTTGATCATGTCCAGGAAGCATATATAGAATATGGTCTGCATTTATATTAGGATACAAGTTTGTGGAGCTGACCAAGATGTACTGAGTCAATTATGTCCCCTTGAACCGCAACCAAACGGGTATGAACTTGCCTCATCATAGCGCTGAAATTTAGAACACAGCACAACTAAGCATCATCATTGTCACAACTATACAGCAATTTATGCAAAACACTTGATGAATTTGAAACAAATTACAGTCACTCATGCCAGATGATTTTTGAGGATCTAAACCAATTGCTTTACTTAATCTGTCCATATTCCAAGCATAAATAAAAAATAATCATCTTTCAATCTACAATAAACGAATCAGCTTTACGGATGTAACCCAGAGATGATTAACATCAAGTCATCAACGAAGTGTAAACTTTGAAATGTATAAACAAAACCTAGAGGACACAAATTTCTGCCCTACCTGGTCAGATCGGTTGCTGGATCAGTATTGGGCCGAGAAGCCCAGCCCAACTCTGTTCCACACTTTAGGCCCAATATACGTGCCCTGACTGAACCTGAAGGCTGAACACCCAGTACGGAGCAGATGCTGAAAGAAAAGACGGTTCGCGGAAGAAGAAGGATTCAGAGGGTTTAAGCACTTCCTGATCTCGCTCATCTTTCACTAGTGTGCCGTACTTTCCCTCTCCAACTCAACCCTACTTCAAATTTAGCATCTTTCAGCTTTCAATTCTTTTTTGTTTCTATTTGTTTTGCTCTATTCGGAAGTTCAAATCCGTCAATTTTGGTCTATATGCACGAGATAAATCTTAGAAAAATGGGTATTTTGTTTCTGTTAGTTTGGCGTGCATCTTATTTGAACTAGTGTAAGTGCATAACCCTGTGAATACTTTATGTAATTTGTTTCATTTGTTCTTGAAATACGACAATTCTGGAACAATATGTAGAATTACTGTAGTATGCATCTGATTTTAGCAAGTATAACATATTTTAGTAATTATTCTATTTAATGTTGCCATGAAGGTTAGATTATGTTGCATTTGGGAGCTTGGGATTTCTCAAAGGTTTGAGTAACTGTAGATTGCTACTTGTACTTAAAAGCCAAGTTGGATAATGACTGCATTGCCTTCAAAGAACATATGGATCAGGCGACAGCAATGCCCCTGTGGGGATTGGAAGTGTTATATTACTTACGAAGGGGAGGTGGAAGAAACTTCTATAGCATCCCAGCTGGTAAAGAATGAAAATTTGGCGTCAGAGTCAATGGTTTCCCCTTATGTGGGGATGGTGTTTAAGAGTGATGATGATGCGTTTGAGTACTATGGCAATTTCGCCAGGAAGAACGGGTTTTCAATCAGGAAAGAGCGGTCAAGATTGAGCCCTCAATTGGGTGTTTATAAGAGAGACTTTGTATGTTATCGCTCTGGCTTTGCACCAGTGCGGAAGAAGCCTACAGGCGAGCACCATAGGGATAGGAAATCTGTACGATGTGGGTGTGATGCGAAAATGTATTTGTCAAAGGAGATTGTTGACGGGGTTTCCCAGTGGTTTGTTGTGCAATTCAGCAATGTTCATAACCATGAGCTTTTGGAAGATGATCAAGTGCGTCTTCTACCTGCATATCGCAAAATACAAGAGGCAGATCAAGAGAGAATTCTTTTGCTTTCCAAAGCTGGGTTTCCAATACATCGTATCGTGAAGGTTTTGGAGTTAGAGAAGGGGGTTCAGGGCGGGCAGTTGCCTTTTCTGGAGAGGGATGTCAGGAATTTTGTGCAAAACCGTAAGAAAGTTGTTCAGGAAAACGATGCCTTACTCACAGAAAAGAGAGAAAATGATACATTGGAACTTCTTGAGGCTTGCAAGGCCATGAAAGAGGCTGATGAAGACTTTGTCTACGATTTTACTGTCGATGAAAATGAAAAGGTCGAGAACATTGCATGGTCTTATCGGGATGCCATTAATGCATATGCCATGTTTGGTGATGTGGTTTATTTTGACACTACTTACAGATCAATCACATATGGCATGCTTTTTGGAGCGTGGGTTGGCATTGACAACCATGGAAAAACCTTGTTCTTTGGTTGTGTATTATTGCAAGACGAAACACCACGTTCCTTTGCATGGGCTTTACAGGTAGGTTACTACTAAAGTTTCTTGTTTCTTTTAGTTATTTTATCATATATATATTTCTCCCTTCCAATAATTAGTTTCCCATTCAACAGGCTTTTACCCGCTTTATGAAGGGCAGACACCCACAGACCATTCTAACTGATATTGACTCTGGTCTTAGAGATGCTATAAGATGTGAATTACCAAGCACTAAACATGTTATTTCAGTATGGAATGTTTTTTCAAAGCTATCTAGTTGGTTTGCTCTTCCTCTTGGTCCTCGGTATGCAGAATTTAAATCTGAGTTTGATGCATTGTATCATGTCGAGAATGCAGAGGAGTTTGAACTTCGATGGAATCAAATGGTTTCAGTGTTTGTACTTAATACAGATAAGCACATCGAGCTACTATTCTCATTCCGGTCTTCTTGGGCTTTATCTTTTACAAGAGGTTACTTTCTTGCTCGAATGTCCACAACTTTGTATTGGAAATCTGTAAATGCATTCTTGAGAGGAGTGTTCAGTTCACAATCATGCCTGCGGAGCTTTTTTGAGCAGGTATACTAGTTAAAAAAAAAATTCCCTTTGCTCTCTACTAATATTTATTAATTTTTTAATATTATTTTTCGTCATTATTTTCTGTCTTGGAATTATGTCAGGGTGGCATTTCTGCCAATTTTCAGAACCAGGCACGTCAGGAGATACCATATATGCATACTAAAACATGCATACCCATTGAAGAGCACGGACGCAGTGTTCTTACACCCTTTGCCTTCAATGCTCTACAACATGAGTTGGTCTTGGCTATGCAATATGCTACATCTGAAATGTCTAATGGATCACATCTTGTTCGCCACTTCAAGAAGATGGATGGAGAATGTCTTGTCATATGGATACCAGAAGGTGAAGAGATTCACTGTTCCTGTAAAGAATTCGAGTCCTCTGGGATACTATGCAGACATGCTCTCCGTGTGTTCATAATGAAGAACTACTTTCACCTCCCTGAAAAGTATTTCCTTACAAGATGGCGACGAGAAGGCTCTCTACTGATGTATGATGATACTCATGTTGCTCAAAATAGCAGTGATGATTGGTTTCAAGAGTTTCACTCGCTTACTGAAACTCTGTTTACAGAGTCATCCCTTACAAAGGAGCGATCAGATTATGTTCGTTCTGAAGTAATAAAGGAACTCACAAGGCTTCTTGGTGAAGTTAGAAATATGCCTGAGATAGATGGAGTTGCTATGCATTCAACACTTTCACCAACTGGTTGAGAGTGGAACTGGAACTGCCAGGGTTGTCTTGTGGACAGAAGGAACAAGTGTAAAAAGTAGCATCAGAAGATCAAAGGTCCAAAACAAATATGCTTTCTCAGTATAAAATGGACGAGATTGTATTAGAAGGGTTCACCGCAAGCACATACTGGGATATACTTGTTTTTGTTAATTCCTGATAGTCATTGTTGTTTTCCCCAACAACTGATTACAAAAGGCTGCATAAATTGCAGATGGCTGAATGGGCTTACTGAGACTTATCAAGGTGGTGTACTTTGTAAAATGTTACTTGTTTTTTTTCCTGAATATTGTAGAAAAGTATTATTTTCTATCCGTTCAATATTTATTTTGTTTCATGGATAACTACAATAACAACCTCATACTATCATCAATTCTCACATACTAACCCTAACTTTGTAAACCCTCAAAAACTAACTATAATATGAAAATTAACGATCAAAATCTACTAGCTTTGTACCAAAAAGACATCTCTTGAGTTTGAAATTTTCAAAATAATGCCATTTTGTTCATTGGGTTATTATTTTTTCTGGTGATGAGCACGAGTTTTTCCGGCGTCTTGGACGGACTTGACGAACGGTTTTCATTTGTTTTTTTTTTTCATATCTTGTAATCTTATATTCAAAGGGTATTTATGGTATTTTAAATTTTTTGGAAAGTTTTGATGTTTTATTCTGGTTTTGTAGTTACTTTTTGAGGGTTTACAAAGTTACGGCTAGTATGTGAGAAATGATGACAGTAGAGGGTTAGTTAATGTAGTTTTCCCTTTCTTTCATTTAAATTTCAATGGATGTAGAGAAGTATTACTAATATGTAGATTTTGACTGTATATATTCCAAATTCCAATAGTCCTCCAGTGCTGTTTGCTGTAGTTTTTAGCAGTTTAAATTTTATGTTCTGATAAGCCAGGTGACCTGCCTGTGTGATTCTGCTATTCATTATTTTGCAAGTCAGTGTGCATGATAGGCTGTGATATTTAACTAAACTGTGAATGATGAAGCTTAGTACAAATATAGAAGGGCTAGGCCAATACCTGACAAGTTTTTCTTATTATTGAGTGTACTCATAGTGTTCCTCTAGAAATGCAGAGCATTTGTACTGATAAATTATTGTCCAAGATGTTATAATTGAGATCCCTTGCCTGGTTAAAGGATTGCTCTGATACTTTTTTGTTATAAATGGAATTATGCTAACCCTGAAGTTGTATGTTATTGTTGGGATTCATTTTCTGGTCCACTAGTGGTAATGGAGATGCACCTGTCCTATAGAAGAGCCACTAGTACAAGTATCATATCCCATGTCCTCGTGGCTCATGGACCCTGTGTATGCAGAGTGGGTGCTAATTTCTGTACCATATGATTCAACAAAAAAGAGTTAGAAAAATATCATCATCTTGATCTGTTCCACCAAAGGAGAATTATTGACAATAATGTAAAGCATCACACTCCTTGTCTCTACTTGCAGACAGATGGAGCTGCCCTTTGCCATCATCCACCTGGTCGTCAATGGGGTTCTTCTAGATATCTCCTTCCACGAGTGACGTGCTGTTGCAGGTACGAGTGACATGATGCTTTCGATTTGGATTTATTTTGTGTAAGACGATGAGCCCTGTCCATAATATTTGTGGAATACTTTACTATTATTGTTGAAAATGAAAAGAAAAGCTACGTACTTATGGCCACATGTATCCAAAAATCTCATAGAAAGGTTGGTTTCTCTACACTGTACAACGTAGTGGATGATAAAGAGGCAATTGTCAATACCTTAGCATGTCTGCCAGTGGTAGTTCATTTGTCTTTTTCAGTTGTTCCTCATAATTCTAAGATTTTCATGGAAATTATTGTATCTAGTCAAACACTTGTAAGATTACACATATATTGTGGACCCTCATCTTTCTGTGGAGTGTGAGATCAACCTCCTAGGATTATCTTTTTCATATCTGGCTATTGTTCAGCTTCAGCTACCATTAAATTAGTTTGTTTTTTTATCAGCATTAAATTAGTTATTGATATGATAACTTTCTCCACCTTCAGGGTTGATTGGTATCTGGAAAATGGAAGCATGTACATTAGAAGCTTAAACTATTTAGGATTTGGCATCGTCTATTAGTCAAATAAGGATCTAGGAAAGTTGGTTACATGTTTCTGTAGTGAACTCCTTGGACTACTGAGCTTTGGATTTTTCTCATCTCTCTCTATTCTTTCTATCTTTAGCAAAATTACCTCTATGAAGTGAAATTTTCGCAATGGCATATACTTAAGCTCTATGAACTAGAATAGGGTTCTCTGTGTGAATATAGTGCTCCATGATATTCTATGAATTTGGCATCTATTATCTGATTCTTAAAGTTAGTATTTGATTGGATTCACTTCTAGTGTAATAGTTTCTTTACACTAGCATTTGCATGATGTAACTGTATTTAATCTAAATCAGGTGCTTTATGCTCCAAAATTATAACTCTGGCAAAAAAAAAAATACAAAGTTTATTGTCAATGCAAAAATGGTTTATAACAACAGATTAATATAAATTTATGTAATATTAATCCAAATTGACAAATTACTTGTCCAATTTTGATAGGGAGACTCTATTACAAGTACTTTCTAGGATTTTCCAATAATTAATTATTCATTGTACTTTTCCCAGTTGCTCAAAGGTTGGAATGTTGGACTTGAAGAGCAAAGCTTTCTGTTTGGAAGTTTTCGTGAATTAAATCCAGATTTGCCCAAATGATGAAGCAAGAAGAAGGGTTTGATGTTTACAAGGTTTCAACTCTAAACTTCCATCATGCTAGTTAAATTTCAGTTTAAGCTTGAACTATTAAGTGCAGGACCTGATTATTATAGAATGTGGTCATTAAACCCACATTCTTTCAAATTTCAATGTAGAACACTTACTAGAAATCCGAGCAACAATTTCATTATATAAGAACCAACAGGAAACTTAAAAACTACATTAATATTTGCTTTCCCATTCTTTATTTCTATAGAGATGTATGTTGTTATTATACTGCAATTAGTTGCTGCTGAGCTTCAATCCTGATTTCTTCCTTCATTTTTCTTATGAACTCTTCAATCTTCTTATTCAACTCGTCTGTACTCAACAGCTCTTCTTCAATCGGTGCATCTGGTGCCTCCATGTCTTGGATTTCTTTGTTCATCACAGCCCCATTTTCGACTCTCTCAGTGTCCTCCTGTCCTGCCAAAAGATCTTCACTTTCATTCTCTTCTTGGTCCTCATCTCCTCCTTCGGCTTCTGTTAGATCTGCTTCTCCTTTGTGTTCTTGATCTTCAGGTACTATCGTAACAGTACCATCATCCACTGATCCAATAACATCTAGTTGATCACCAACTGATGTTTCCATGTGATCTGTTGTAGGTGAAGATTTGGCCTCGAGATCAAACAAAGGGGAAGAAGAGCTCCTAGAAGAGGAGCTTTTGGCAAGGAAAACGAGGATGCCATTACAAACAACAAACATATACTTTCTGTCAATGGGGTACGCGGAGAAGGAGAAGTAACAGACATTGAAGGAATGGGGGAAGAAAGAGTAGCAGAGAAGCAGAGAAAGTAGAGAGATTGAGACAAGAAACTGCAGAGCCCTCTTCAAGAGGTGAGCAGAGGACTTGTCATTAACAATTTCGGTATTAGGAACGTCATTTCCCTCCATTTTTTTGTCAAAGATATGTATGGAGAGGACCAATTGATGATTGAATAGGAATGGAATGGAAGGGTGTGTGTTGGTCTTGTGTTGCTATGATATGATGAAATGAAGCTCTTTCTCTGGTATATATATATACATATACTAGCCCTGGCCCTGAAGCTGTTTTTTGAGTAAAACTATGACTTGTAAAGCATCTGAAGCTTCTAGCTGTCACCTTATTCCCAGGGTCAGTAAAAAGTTGAGTTCAATATGTGGGTTCTTTGAAGTTTCTAGTTAAGCAACAACAGTAAGATGTGCAAAGTTAAATAACGTAGCTAGCAATTGCTTCTGAATGGGAATTGTTACCGCAGTGTGAACCGGACGTAGAATCAATTATATATTGGGTGTTTGGGGAGTGATATACTGAGTTGGGAAAGAACATACTCTCGAGTAAGGTATATGTATTTCAGTTAAATAGAACGGGTCATGCGGAACATCATATTGTCATATAGATGTTGAATATAAATGAACTAGAATGTATAGGTTGATTATATAAGCATTTTCTACTATAAGTCAAAGATTTGATTTTTGAAAATCTTTTAAATATTTTTTTCCTAATGTATTCCAAGAGGTCTTGGTGTACATGTTAAATTAGATAGATCTCGGTTTTCTAGTTCTAGTAGATAAAATGGTAAATTCCCCTATTTCCATTTGTGTTTAGTCACTTCCTAATACAAAAGTCTCTTTTTTTTTGTAGAGGCTCTCTTTGGATCCCGTAGCACAAGTCTTTGGAGGATGTGATTATGAGCATTGTATGGGGAAATGAGTATATTTTTTTTTTATAATAGTAGACGGTGTGATCATCAGCACACGTCGCCATTGGTAAGAAGAATCGAGCATGCTGCAGGAGATTTTTCCCAAAAAAATCATGTTTTGCCAAACTAGTTGAATTCGATAGATTGTTGTGATCCTCTAAACGAAACAAAAGAATGAGTATTAATTGTGTTGCATCAATTATTAGTTTGATTGGGTAAGGGGGCCATACCAATAAATTATTGACGACAATGTGCCTATGGCTATGATTCATAGTAATTTTGTTCCTTCATGTCAAAATGGCAGGCTCAACCAAAAATACATGCATATGAACCCAATCCTAATCGGTAGGATTTACAAATAGAGATGGGGTACTAATGGGGCACGTCTAAGCAGAGAGGATGAAATTAGATAGAAGAAAAAGTCCGACGATGTATGGTTGTTAAAAATCAAGAGATAAGTTTGAATATGTAAAGATGATATTTTATTAATGAAACCAATTGATAATATACATAGATGAGGCATGATTTATTAGAAACCACTCTTAACCTACAAAATAGAGAACCAATCCAAGCCACACATCCCATTAGATCCAACAGCTCCAAAACAACCACATCACACAATGATCAAAACTAGTAACA
>JAYMSW010004385.1:0-11056 GCA_036897725.1 Erodium texanum | reverse complement strand
CAGTCTATTTAACGGAATATTCCATCAAAAAACTAACAAACGACCGTAGTCAATTCGTAAGGCACATATCTGCTCATTTTTAAACTTAGAGCACATATCCGAAAGTGACCAATTCAAAAAGGGCACTAAAAGGTAATTATCCCTAAAAAGAAAAGATAATAATTATTTATACAAGTTAAAGTTATATCCAACTAACACGATTGACAATTTAGTTTTGAAAATCTGACCCAATATAAATAATCCTTCTAAATATATATAAGAAAATCATTAGAAAAAAGGAAATATGATATCACAAGTATAATATACGAGGATTAGAATCAATGACTTTATGGTTATTATACGGTGTATACCTGCCAAAAGTTAATAGTTGCCTTGTTTTTTTTTTTTTTTTTTTTTCTAGTTTCTAATTCATTAATTTCTCATTGATATTAGTATCATGTTGGTTTTGTAACGATGAAAAGAGTAATAAAAGAAGTCATGCCCTCAACCCACACACAAATGCAATCATAATGAATGAGTGTTTGGTGAAACCCAAGAGAAATTTTTTTTTGTTTCTTTTTCATCTTGAATCATCATGTGTAGGATGTTGTAGATGAAGTGGCGGATTAAGAGAATGGTTTGGAATGCGAACAAATGGTGGCAATGGCATGATGCGGTTTGTTTGGCATCCGAGAAAAGACAATAACAAAAGTGGGCACCAAATTCTAAATATTTGCAGGCAACATCCTCATTACAACAAATGCAAACAAGATCCCTTAATTGCAGCAGTTTAGCCATAATGATTAATTGTTTAGACTGCCTTAAATCAACATGTATGTACAAGTAACCAAGGAATTAAATCTACAGAAAATATAACTATAATGGAAAGAAGGGGAGAGGAAAAAGAAGATATTATTTGTCAAAAGCAAAGCCGAAAAGCAACCTCGGCTCTTAATTTCTTATTTATTTCACAAATTAAACCTCCCTCCTTGGACACTTGTGTTTGTGTGTATATATGTTGAAATAGAGAGAGAGAGAGCCCAGAACAGAGTTAAAAGAAAATCTGTCTCTCGTTTTGACTTAGAAACGGAGAGAAGTTTGTTTCTTGAAGAAGCAGCTTTTAATCAAGACTTTCAGGTAACTGGTTTCTTAGTTGAGATCTTGTTTTGTTCATCATCACTTGATATCTTACGTACTTGTAAAATCGATCTCCTATTCATTCTTTTTCTGGGTTTATTATAAGGTGAGAGCGAAATAAAGCAATCCAATTACTATTACTATTAGTTCAAAATCAAGCAGCACTAGTTCTAGTTTTAGGATTTTTGGGCTGATATTTTAACACAATAATAGAACAATTTGAATGGTCATGGCGAGCACCAATTATGACGACAACTACAACTACAAGCATCATTGAGTATAGTAGTGGGTACCCATTTGCTCAGCTTAACTATACAGTAGGTTCTGACTTTCTTTCTTTCCATTCTCACCATTTACTTGCCCTTTTGGGCTAAATGGGCCTAGGCCCAAATATTGATTCTTTTTTCCCTGGCTTGCCAAATGCACAAGTTATAGCTCTCCCTACCTTTCTTTTTCTTATACTAAAAGGTATTTTTAAAATACTTCTTTTCCGTTAGGATAAGTAAGCGCTACAGATCATGCTCATTGTCGTTAGTTAATGCTACACTTTTTTTCTTATTGGGATGCCACTACACCCACTTTCGGTGATTATGCAAATATTTTGTATGACTCGGCCCATTAATTCGATACGGGCTCAGAAGCCCGATCTGCTCCAAATATATCTGTAATGGTAGGTAAGGTACTTTGGTTTGATGTCAGTTTTGATGCTTAAGTAACGGTAAGCACAAGAAATCATGTTGAGTGATTTAGACTCTACTCTCTCTCTCTCTGGTCTTTGCTTTCAGATCAATGAAGCCGAGTTGGTTTTGATTCTCCCACCAGCACCAGCACCAGCACCATCGCCTGCACTATTCTTCGTGTCATGATTTTGGAGGAGAGCGGAGTGGTGCCCTGTCTTTGATCCCAATGTTGGAGGCTGGCACCGCCTCTGGCTGCGGCGGTGAGAGCAGAAATGAGGTGGCGTTCAAGGACGATTCTTGGTTCGCCCAGTTCCGAAATGGCTCCAACCCTTGGATGGCCAGATATGCTTACGGTTTCATCTTCCTCGTTGCTAATCTGCTCGCTTGGGCTGCTCGTGATTACACTCGCGGCCCTTTGTCCCAATTCGAGAGTAATGTTCTTCCCCATTTCTGTGTTTCTGCTTTATGTTACATGGGTCATCAGCTGCTTCACGATTCACATTGATGCAAGTTCCAATTTTGTTTTGTGGGTTTTGTTGGATTGTGAAGATTCTGCAATACCCATCTGTCATATTTTGCCATTTTTATGTCTTTTACTGGTTTTTGTGATGCTAATCATACGCATATAGCATATTTAATGTGGGAAATGGGTATGTGTAGGAATGGAGGGGTGTGATGGTGGCAGAGACTGTACAGGTACTGAAGGAGTGTTGCGTGTGAGCTTAGGGTGCTTCGTATCCTTTTTTGCAGCTCTTAGAAATTTTCCAGTTTCTGCTTTCGGATATCTGAATGAATGAAGCTTGCTTACACTTATAATCTTGATTTGTAAGCCTTAACATTAGACCAGGTATTTTATATCATAATGTTTCTTTCAACTGCTGGTACCAAGAAAATGCATCAACACAGGGATGGATGGCATTCGGGATGGTGGACTGTGAAGATTGTCCTGTGGATACTATTGACTATTGTCACCTTTCTGCTTCCTAATACCTTTATTGAGCTCTATGGTAAGCACCACTTGTTGATTTCTCTAGGAAACCTGCGAATTCAGATCTAGCATCTCCATTTTGTTGATGTGGGTTAGTTGCCATCATGCCTGATAATTCTTTTCCCCTCTCTTTCTTGGCAGGAGTGGTTGCACATTTTGGCGCCGGGTATCATTGATTCCTGTTATATATTCCTATCTTCAAGACATGTACAAATTTGATAGAATTGGTTGGTTGGGAAGTTCAAGATTAGCTTCCCATCTAAGTTGAGTCTATAGAATTGCTTGGATAATGTGTGTTAATAATCTTCTTTGAAACTTTTCAGGGTATTTCTCCTAATTCAGTTGATAAGCATTATCAGTTTCATCACCTGGCTAAATGAATGTTGTCAATCAGACAGTAATGCAGTGAGATGGTAAGGGTCTCCTTCATCCTCCAAATAGATCACACTGACTTTTCACTGCTTTTACAATTTATTGTATTCATTTTTACAAAAAAAAATAAATATATATATATCCTCAATTTGCTATATGACTGCAAAATGTCATCCTTTCAAGATTCTTAGAAGCCTTTGATTTGGATGGGAGGCACTGTGAAATCATCATTTGTACGGTCATTTAGCAATATTTGTGAATCTCTAGCTCCTAAGACATTAAAACAAATGTCAAATATCTACCATTGCTCAAGCACAACTTCTAATTTTAAATGAAATTTCTTTGCAGTCACATCCATGTGATGTTAGTAGCAACCACTTCATATGTTATTTGCATTATGGGGATCATTATGATGTACATATGGTATGCACCAGAACCATCTTGCCTCCTCAACATTTTCTTCATCACTTGGACACTTGTGCTGCTCCAACTCATGACCAGTGCCTCTCTCCACCCAAAAGTAAGTTTTAACCATCATGTGCCTTCCCTTCATTCATATCCTAATAAAATTTAACCTTGTTTACTCCCTCCTTAATTAGGTGAATGCTGGCTTCTTGACTCCAGGGCTCATGGGGCTTTATGTTGTGTTCATATGCTGGTGTGCCATAAGAAGGCATGGTTACTTAGCCTTTTTTCTTCTTCAATCCTTGTTTTCAGATCTGTAGTTGGGTTCCTGTAGAATGAATTTTGGTTTTTGTTGTGTTGACAGTGAACCAGCAGGCGGTAGTTGCAACAGGAAGGCAGAAGCTACACATAAAACAGACTGGCTTTCAATAATAGTATATATCTGATACCTCCAAAACTCGAACTGAAGTTTGAATTTTTTTCCCCTCATCCGAAGAACTCTTATTAACTTGTGGTTCTTTAATAGGTTTTACATATATGCATATACAAAAACCTTTTAGATGTACTTTTTGAAATAGACAGTTCAAAGTAACCTGATTGATTGTTAGCTTCCATGATCATTAGTGAGGAAGAGCCCTTATTGCCATCACCCTTTTCATCTTTCTGAGAATAACAGTACAAATTGTGTGTTCACAGAGCTTTATTGTGGCACTACTTGCTATAGTCATCGCAACATTTTCAACGGGAATCGACTCTCAGTTCTTTCAGGTTTGACTTGTGAATCTGCATTCTCTCATTAGTTCTTAGGTTTCCATTAAAAAAATGTATCTGACAACAGCAGCAGTTCAGGAAGAAGGAAACACAAGCTGAAGATGACGTGCCTTATGGTTATGGCTTTTTCCACTTTGTTTTTGCCACGGGAGCAATGTATTTTGCAATGCTATTGATCAGTTGGAATACGGATCATACCATGAAAAAGTACGTATCCTCAATCTTCTATGTACTGCTGAATTTCTGGTAGAAACTTTGGCATCCCTGAAAGGAAAAGATAATGTACTTGACTTGATATTGTTGTTGTTCAAAGACTTGATTCCCAAGTGGGTGTTTATTATTAGAGTATTAATATATTTATGTTGGCATGGTTCACAGGTGGACAATAGATGTGGGATGGACCAGCACTTGGGTCAGAATAGTGAATGAATGGCTTGCAGTCTGTATTTACTGTGAGTACTACCAAAAAAACCCATTTCTATTTATTCTTAACTGATTTAAGATTATTAGTTTTGAACAACTGAAACTTTACATTGCACTTTTTTCCTTTTCTTTTTGGCATAGTGTGGATGTTGGTCGCACCAATTGTATGGAAAAGCAGACAAGCAGCTGAAACTTGAACCAAGATGTCTTTTTACTGGAAGAGCAACAATTGACATACAGAAGATACATGAACTGACTCCAGTCTCGTTCCATTTTTACAATAGATGAAAAATCGAAAATGTATCAATTGAGGAATGATGTAAATATCCTGCCGAAAGGAATGTGATATAGACCATTTTTACTCCAAACCACCATGGCTGGCCGCTACTAGTATTTTTTTTTTGTCCCTTACATAGAAATAAGGAGCAGATTTATTTACTTTTTTTTAAAAAAAAAATCATAATGAACAAAATCTATCAAGAAATAGGCACAGACACTAATTTTTGGCATTGACCCCACCTGAGATAAGCTTTTTTTAATATTTTTTATCAGAAAATACAACAAACTCAACCATCTACACTAAATTACGAGATGCTTAAAAATGGCTTGGGTAGAGAGAAGTCCAACAGTAACTGAATAGAGTGACCCAACAGAAATTAGGAGGCTGAGATGAGTAACATTCGAATTTAACACTGTTATCCAAGAGTATTACTAGCCGTACTCATATTTGCATGCACTGATGATATTCATATATCACATACAGCAGTAATATATATTTTCACTTATGATGGAATAATATTCGAAATCAAACAATATATGCTTACAAACAGAAGTGATCTAAATCTCCAAAGATATAATCTTACAAACACTGTACACCGTTGTAATGCGGAACATTGAACTTTTCAGACTCAAAGTTCTCACTAAGACCATAAACAGATTTGCACAATCAGCCAACATAAAGAATAATAATGGTAATAATAAAGAAGAAACCATATAACTACTGTGGGCAGCAGGCAACACAGCTCACAATTTACCTTCACTTCTTCAATAAGTTACCCTACTTTACCCACTAGAATCATATCATTCCCCTCTGTAACACTCTTGTTTCTATTTTCCTTCTCCTTGCCGCACCAAAACTGAGTTTACAAGGCCAATGGATGATCACAGTGTACCTTTCATTTGGATAGACCGTCTAAACCAAACTACAAAAAGGAAATGAAGAACTTCCCACGAGCAATTCGACAGGGCGCAACAAGACACTGCCTATACTAAAATAGGTTCAAGAAAGGTTTTGTTCTTTGTAATTATCCAAAAGGGTTGCCACCAGCAGAAGGGAAAGGGTTTGGAGTAGCAGGTGCCGAATATCTGCCACCCATCTGCTGATCTGAATTTATAGATGTGCTCTCACCAACAAGTCCTTGAGGCCTGAAGACATTTTTCTCTCTCAAATGAGTAGCGCATAAGGATATGGGTAACATAAATCTTTTGCAGTGAAAGAACAAATATAACAAGCCCTTGTGAAGAAAACTACGTAAGCCAGAAATAAAGCAAAACTTCACATTTAATCTGTACTGCTAAACCTTAATTGATCTACTTGCTTCACTTGTCTGGGTCACATGATTTGGAAGTTACTAAGTGGTAAACAAAACTATGCACTTTTTTTTTCTTTTCATATTTGAACTATACACCAACTACATGACTCCTGTCCCACAATGAGTGTTCCGTTTACACTTTTTGCAAGGATTAGAGAAGTTTATGTCTTTATTTCCCTATATATCCTCATATCTTACTACTTTGGGCCCTTTCCTCTTTCTCTACCATCATCATAACTAATATACAGAAGAAAATTGATTTCTCTTTAGCTCAAATCTCTTTCTTTATTCAAACCAAAACATTCACTCTATAAAATATCCAAAAGGGCAAAAAAAAAATAGGGTTCATTACATCCGGATACCCTCAACTATGTTTCATTTTCACTTGGCTACCCTAAAGTACGAATTTGGTTTTAGGACCCCCTTAACTATCATTTTTTTTCACCTTTACCATATTCCATCCAAATATGTTAGTTTTTAAAAACAAATGACCAAAATACCCTTAACTCTAACCCTAATCCCCAAACCTCCAAATCCTTCACCTCAAACCTTAAACAAAAATGTTAAGGGTTAATTAGTTGATTAAGAGTAACCTCAAACCTTGAACAAAAGTGTTAAGGGTTAATTAGTTGATTAAGGGTAACTTCAAACCTTGAACAAAAGGGTTAAAGGTTAATTAGTTGATTAAGGGATTGGGATTAAGATTAAAGATTTGAGGGTTAGGGCTAAGGGTTTGAAGGTTGGGGTTAGAATTAAGAGCATTTACTTTTGTAAACTAACATATTTTAATGGAATATGATAAAAGTGAAAAAAATGATAGTTAAAGGGGTCATAAAAGTAAATTCATACTTCAAGGTAGCTAAGTGAAAATAAAACATAGTTGAGGGTATTAAGACATAATTAACCCTATAATAAATTGCAAAATGGCACCAGAGTCAAATTAAACTAACTAGTTATGTATAAGAAACGACTTACACAAACTACTCTAGTCGTTGACAAAGAAGATTCTTTGTTTTTTCATGTTTTGAGGCCAAGTGGGAAGAATATAAAATTCTCCATCTCTATCGTCAAGTCTTTATAATTATTAGGTAAGGCAATGGTATAGGATGAGATCAACTTCAACACACCCAAACCCGATTTCGTCACCTCCCCAATCTCTCTCTCCCAAACCCAGAAACCAAAAGGCTTACTTTTTTCCTTCCTTCACAATGCATGACCTACCAGAGTCCTTAAGAAAAATCAAATCCACCAAACCCAAATTAAAAAAAAGTTGCCAAACACAAACCTTTTTCTGTATATACAAATAATCAATGCACATACAAATAGTTATAGTTACTTCCACGGCTCAAACATCACATTACCCAGAAACCAAAACACGATCAATGTTAGGTCAACCCAAAATCAAACCCCCCCAAAAACCCAGAAAATTAGTACCCATAAATGCTACGATTTGGTCTAAAATCGAACCAACGAGTTCATTACCTCTGGCGACGGAGCTCTTTCGCTCCTGGTTCCTATATTGAATCACAACATAAGGATCCATACCACCTATATATGTATATCGTACAGATAATTAATTAGCCGTTGAAAATTTAAAAATCGGAGTAATAATAATAAAATCGGAATCGAAAATGAGAAAGGAACGAACCGATGAAATCGTTATCGGTGAGGCCTTTGGCGCTCAGGAGAAGAACCTCCATGATTCCTACACCCATCTTCTCCTTCAATCTCGCTCTCTAGTTTCTATCGAAGAAATCGAAATTTAAGAACGAGAATGATTGTAATTTACTTGAACGCGAATATATGTGTATTTATATATATCGTGGCCGGGACGTGGTGTTTGATAACATTACGACCCGGTCAAATAAGACTGTCACAGTAGCTGCTTATTAGTCAAATTTAATTCTAATTCTAGTTTACACTTTTCAAAGAGTTTCTAGTAACAAACACGATCTTTCTAGAAGGTGGTAAAAATGGAATATGACAGACCTGATATAATTTAATCGGAAATATATATATTTTTCGGGGAACGAGACATGTATATGATGAGATATAAATAAATCGATTAAAAATATGTATAAATTTGTTGTTATTAATGTCAATAATAATCATATAATTTTAAAATGTGCTTTTATAATATGAAACACGTAATGCCCATTAACACATACAAATATTATTAATCAGGTAAGTCGATGACTAGATTTAATCCATGTTTTTTCTGGTCAAAATTTAATCCATAATTAATCATGATGGTGGAAGTAAAACGCATTATCTTAAACCCAACAATCAAATGAAGACATGGTAGAGTCTCATCGAATAACTAAAAAGAAAATTGTGGAGCATTGGGAGAGAGAAACTCTAGCCAGTCTCTTATTGGAGAGAGGGAAGAGGCTGTTTTTCTTCTCTCCGTCTTTGATCTTCGTCTAATGGTAGCTTCTTCTGGATCTTCCGCCTTCACTCCCTCCCCCCGCTATCTCGTCGTCACCCTTGCTCAGGCCGCTGCTCAACTTTGTTTTGATCCGTCGGCTTTGCCAGATCCGTCACCGCCTTACTCGGGAGTTAGCTGTTTCGTGTAAGTTCCGTCCAGAGGAAACCCTTTTTTAGTTGTTTTTTAGCTGTTGTGTTTTAGTTGTTAGTTGTGTTTTTGCTGTTTTTAGTTAATAAGTTGCCAACGTCGGTTGGTATAGTCTTAGACATTGGTCTGCTTAGATGTGCATTTCAATGCATTTCCAAGTCCTTTCACTTAAGTTTAAACACTAAGCGGTACGCGAGATATACTATGTGAGAAGTTGACTGGAGGAAGTATATTTCCACCAAGTCTAAATTTGTAAAGGCTTTTGCTTTAAACGTCAACAGATAATATGTATATCTTCGAGTTGATATATAAAATTGACTTTAATTTTCTGTTATTATTATTATTATTTATTTATCACTATTCCCTTAGGAAAGGAATCAACTAGAATTAAATGTGTCAGCAATGCTCTTTATAGAAAGATAGATAAGGAAAAAAAATCACTTGAAGACTGATTTGTTAATTCTATTTCTTTATTCATCATGTTATTCCTTTTTTCTTTTTCTTTTTTGGATTAATCATGTTATTCCCTTTTAAGAGAGAATTCAGTGGAAATAAATGTTTCAGCAAGAGAATAATTTGTTCGTTTTGGTAGTTGGAGTTTTTAATACATGTGTAATTCTTTGACTCTTGTACAAAGTAATAGTCATTTTAAATATCCATTTATCTTTTTTCGTTATATTTGTTAGTGTTTATTTTTTTCTTCTCGATTTCTGTGTTACAGTAAAGCTAAAATGTAATAACTTTTTGGTTTTCAATTCATTTATTTTTCGAGGCATACAGGGTTTTATGATTCAGGACTCTCGTATGATTGTGCATGAGCATGAAATATGCTGGTGCATAAAATATTTTGTTGGGATCATCAATTTGGGTCAAAAAAGTTGGGACAGGTTTTGGCCCAGAATGATTTACTTAGCAAAAGACTCGTTTTGGGCTTGGTTTGAGGCCCAACCCATCATAGGCTTGTTTACAACATGCATGGTGAACCAACCAAACTATTGTTTATGATAATTTTATTCATCCCAATTCTAGTTTTCAATTTAGTATTTTTAATTGTTAAAAAAAATTCGTATTTTTAGTAGAACTGAATATTAATCTATTTATAATTTTTTTTTTCACACATGTTATCGACCGACTGTCTTTTGATCTGATTTTTAGAATCGATCAATCACCGTCAGCAGATAAATTTTAGGGAAGAACTCACAAATTTTCGATACAATGGATTCTCACTAATGTCTACGTTACACAAGTCTACATGATTCCTTTTTGGTACTAAACGGGTATCGATATGGGTTTTCAATAAGGTGATTCAAAGACCCGAAAAGGCAAAAGTACTAAAATAATTAAAACTGAAGAAATAAGCGCGACCATGTAAATGTAAATACATCGACATGAGGTGTATTTTGAACTCACACACAACAAGTAAATTGAAAAAACAAATGTGACAACATGAATTTAAGTACATCTAAGTATATTTTCAGTTGAACTTTTGGGCTTACGATCGTGACAAATGATTTTTTTGTATCGATTAAATCAAGTATATCGAAAAATGTTACAGAAAATAAGGTACCAAAAAAAAGCTAATCCACAAAGGGTAGATGAAAACTTTGCTCCATGAACTTAGGAACAAAACACAAAAACGATCCAATGAACAAGAACATGCATCATTATCATACAAAACAAAGATCTGTACAAACAATAATCAACTCTCAGTCATATACATAAATATATATGTCTGAACTCAAATTCAACACTACACATACCAACCATTTTCACTTCCCAGCGCCTCTTGGCGAAGCAGAAGGCACAGGATAAAAGCTATCGCTTCTCCTCCGAGCCGTGGACCCAATCTTAGACTCACGACGCCTCTGATACTGATGAGGCGCATTTTCAGGAGCGCCCGAGTTCTGTAGCTCCTCAAGCTCCTTCACCACTGCTTCCATGTCGGGCCTCGACCTGGGCTCCTTTGACAGGCATTGGGTGGCGATCTGGCCCACTTTGAGTGCCCCGGAGAGCGAGTACTGACCTTGGATACGAGCGTCCACGACTTGGAAGATCTTACGCTTGCTGGTGAGGAGAGGCTTGGCCCATTCGACCAGGGTTTGTTTCCCGGATGGCCTCTTCTTGTCTATTGCTC
>JAYMSW010004384.1:0-11058 GCA_036897725.1 Erodium texanum | reverse complement strand
CCTCCCTCTTCATCTTAATACTTTTGCTGTTGGGCTTGAAAAAAAATTGAAATTTGCAAGTAAAGAATGTGTGAATTGTTGAAGTTGCAGAGAAGCTTTATATAGCAATCAGGACCAGGGCAAAAACAGCAGAGGTTTTGGTTTGGGGAAGAAGGAACTTACTTGATGAGCAAGGACCAGCACCATATAGGGAAAGGTTGCATCTTGGCACCAAGCCAAGTCCAGTTGTGTAGGCCCATGGAATACCCAATCACGAGCCCACAGGGCCCAAATCGACCTGGCTTCGTTAACACGTGTGAACAGTACGGTCAAGCGTAGGAAGGGAACTTCACTGGGCGTCTTCATCTTGTTGGGAGCATCAATACGAGCAGTCACGTATACATTTTCCTGAGAATCCAATCCACGAATCATAAACCGGGTCGGTTTGGCTTTGTATTTGCTTGTGGTCGCTGATGATAGCCGATCCTTATTCTCCACTAGCTCTCAAGAGACGGAGATTAACCAACATTGACCTCATGGACGCTGAATCGGCCCGGGTCTGTTTCGATGTTTCTTGCTCTTGATTCTGTTTTTTTCTTCAATTTTGATGGGTTTTCTCTGATGGGTAGTCTGTATTTTGTATGTTAGGGATCAATTTTTGCTCTAATCGTTTCTTGATTAGTTGATTTCAAACCCTTGTATTGTTCTTTCAATTTGGCTGAAATATAGAAGTAGAAGGAAACAAATCGACTTCGTCATCGTGAAAATAGGAAGCATTTTGGATGAGAGATTTAGCTGAACATTAATCTATAGCGGATAAGGAACATTCAAATGGCGCATCAGAAATTATTTGGAGATGCAATGTTCACCAAGTGACATAGGGTTTTGGGTTTACATCTTAGGTTCTGATTATTGTTCTTGTTCATGGTAGGACTAATGGAAAGAAGGGAAGGAAGGTAGTATCAGCTTGAGTTTGAATGTTGGGACTCATCTTTGAAGTTAACTGTTTGAATTATACCGTACAGTCTTGTAGATGTCTGGAGTCTGTTAAAAATCCTTTTAGGTTCAAGTAATTATTGTTCTAAGCACTTCATAGGATTCTACTTCTGGCTATTTATATCAATTTCCATTATGAACCATTTTTTTTAAATAATTCACTTTATGTGATTGCAATAAGCTGTGTCAAATTTATGAATTTTGTTGACTGCCTTCTCAATGAAAGAGGTTTTTGTGGCATAAAATTGTGTGGTTCCTAAGAAATGGGTATATCAAATTGATGATTCCAAGAACATGTTATGTCAAACAAATTAATGGAGTTAATGTTCACAAGTCACGGTTGCAGTCGTTGTAGGTTTTGATTTTTCAATTACTAAACTTGTGTGGAGTTTGCTCTGATGCAAGTTAGCTTCGCATCACCGTCAATGTTTCCTGGCGCTCCGTGATGATTTCTTATGTGGTGTCAGGCCAAGCTTGCAGCTGCAAAAGAAAATTTTGGGAGGGAAATTCGGGTTTTTGAAACTTTACCTCCTTCTCCAGAACCAAATGAAGTATCCAGTAGCGGTATGAACCATCTTAACTTTTACACACCTCAAACGAAGAAATAACAAATTCAGAATTATGATAGGCCCAGAACTCACTTAGGAGTTAGAAATTGACAAAAAAATCATTTGTTCTAGTGACCCTGTTAATCATTTGTTTTGCTTTTTCAGCGGAGGTGTCAGATGACTTCTATGAGTTCACACCTGAGGACTATTACCGGATTCTGGCAACCAAAAAGGAAGGTAATTGTGGTTATGACGGTATATGCTAAAAGTAAAAGATTATTAGAAATGTGTATCTAGCTTGCCTTTTATCAGTTTTAACTACCAGACATGATTGCGCTTGTTATGTATGTCCAACATGTTTCGCCTAAAATTTTAGCTTACTTAATCGAAATGCTTAGTCTTTTTACAAGCTTGTCTTTTCTGAAATATGTATCTTTCTTTTCCCCAAATGTCCTGCCTACATTTGAAACATATGGGAAAAGTTGACAAAATTATTTTATATTAGCATGCATATATTAATACCCGTAGTCCCTTACCTATTACATGGTTATTTTTTGTTTGTGTTATTGGATACAGCTTGTTATGTAACTCAATATAAGCATATATAGTTTTATGTTATGTGAACAGATAAATTCTTGAAGACTCGAAAACTCCGGGAGGCAGAGGAGGCAGCTCGCAGGTCAAGAGTGACAAAGGTGCTGATTTTCTGTGTAATTTTAATACTAGTATACTTGACAAGTGTCATTATTACTTCAGACATAAATTATCCAATGTGATTTTCAAAGCTCAAGATCTTACATTCATGTTTGTAGGCTGTCATTAGGGTTCGTTTCCCTGATAATTGTACACTTGAGGCCACATTTCATCCATCTGAAACATTCCAGAGTTTGTTTGATCTCCTAACAAAAGTGATTGCTCAACCAGAAGTACCATTCTACATATGTAAGATGTTTACATGAATATTGATGAGGCCAATTTTTAAGTACATTTATCTGAAAGTATTGTCATTGCTAATTTTTGGTGCTATAGTAATAAGCCAAACATTTGATTATGTTTCAGACACTACTCCTCCCAAGAAGGTGATAAAAGATATGTCAAAGGATTTCTATTCAGCTGGATTTATTCCTGGTGCAATTGTATATTTTTCGTATGATCTATCCAAAGGTTAGTATTTCTTCTTTCAGCTACTATTATCCATCTTTATGCCTAAATAGCTTCCTTTAGCAAAATACCATCTTCTTATGTTCAATGCATGCTTTCGAAAACTTTGGCCAGTTAAGAATTTATGCTCTTCCATGTTTTGAATACAGTGCATTGTCATTTGATTTCAATGGAGTAGTGTATATGCAGTTTTTGTGTTATCTAATTCTCTGATTTAAATGATGAATCCTGATTTGACTTGAATAACTGTCAAAGTTTGTATCCTATGTGAGTTGAAATGATAAAACAAATTTTGAGGTTATTTTACACCCTTGAATTTAAGCTTGTAAATTCCATTTGTTTGTCTGTTTACGAATTGTAGACCAAATAAATTTATTAACTGATCTTCCCCCCTAATTCGTGTATCATTTGCTAAATAAAGTAGTACGATGGTATTTCAACTATTGATGAACAAACGACCATGTTTGGATTCAAACTATTCATAACTGAAAATTTTGGCTAAGTTTGTATGCATTTGTTTGCTGTTGCTATTTAACGCCACATTTCAATGATAAGAAGCAAAGTAAGCATCTCTTTGCTTAAGCATGCATGATATTAGCCTGACTAGGTTTTATAAATTCATATCCTCTACATAATACGTGTCATTGGAACTGAATTTCTCTTTAGTGATTATAGCTTAGATTGTTCCACATGTGTGAATTCTGGATTCACTAGTATTTGCATTTGGTATGTTTAGGCGATGAAGCTGCAGCTGCCAATTCAGGCCCATTCCTGCGAGAAGATGTACTATCTTTGAAAGGCTTGGAACTAATTCCTGAACAGCCGGCTCAATCTGCTGCTCCAGAACCTGCAACAGTTCCTGCTCCTGTTGTTCAAGAACGCAAGCCTGCTGAGAGAAAACCCGTGAAGCCCAAGTGGCTTAAAATGTGATCATAGATAGCGATCTCTTAAGCCCTATATGTTATAGTTGCTGCAGGCAAATCTCAATGTTATGTCACCTGCACCATCTGTTCCATATTTATACTAGTGGTTTTATACTTGGAAGGCGGCAAAGTCATCCCGAAGTGTTTTTAGTGTTTTTTTTTTTACATTCGAAGAATGGTTGTTGGTACAGTAAAACTTTCTCAGCCTGGTCGCTGTAATTAGATAAGTACACTCTTTGTTCTTGCATTGTCTTTCAGCATTTCCTGGTTCTGTCTGTCTGAACTTGCTTTTTTCTGTCCGTAGACATTCACCACACGAAGTCCACGCACTCCAATATAAACGTTTAAATGTTGCCTTTTGCGGGTCAACTTCGGGTATTATTTGGTTTTGGCCTTCTTATATTAGTGGGAAAAAGTCATTAAGGCATTCTATATTATCACTTTTTCATTATGTTATCCGGAAGCATTATAAACAAACCATGAAACGAAATCAAAATCTTCAAAATACCATAAACGTCTTAGAATATAAAGTTAAAAAAATGCAAAAAAATAAATAATCAAACCACTATGTTTATATCGAGTTCGTTTAGGTAGTCCACGTCATCGTAAAAACTTGTGCTCAATGATTTTTTTTTTTTGAAATTTCAAACCCAAAGGATACTTTACTCTTTGTAGTACAAAAATAACAAGTTTTGATAATTTATTTTCGTTTCGAAATTAGTATCTGATTTTCCGAATAACAAAGTGAAGATAATAATAATTTGTGATGATATAGAATGAGTTATTACCTTCTTTTTTTCTATCCGACTTTTTACTGCTAAATATGAATTTTAAGGCTGAAATTGTCTTTCATATAAAAAGGAAAATAAAATTGTTTTGAGTAATGGATCAGATATGATTAACAGCATGTAGTAGTACAATGAGATATTTGTCGTGTACTATCTTGTAGATGATTACACTGACAGCGAGTCCAAGTTCAGTGGAAGTGGAAGGGCCAAAGAAACGACGACGGATTGGAAGTGAACCGTTGTGTGGCTGGTAAGGAAAGTACATGTCAGAGTCTCTCCCCACTATTCCATTTCCAATAAGCTGCAGAAGTTAAGAATTAAGCATCAATTCTTACTCTCCAGAGCCTCAACACGGAAAGATAAGGTATTGTTCTATGTCGTCTCCATTGATCAGCTTTCTCGATTTCAATTCCCGATTTGGGTCTCTCTAATGCTTGCCTTACACACTATTCCCATGTTCTTTTCCCGTTTTTTCTCATCATTTTTCCGATTTCAGACCATTCCCATGTATGTGCTTTTCTTTTCCCGGGAAATTTTTTTGTTAAAATTACACAGTACTGGGTTCTTAAACTGTTTTCCTATATTTTCTTGCCTGCCAAACAGTTTACTGTACTCTGTCCTCTCAATATTTTGTCTCTTACCCATAATATATTGACTTGGATAGTGATATTTTTTTAATTTTATTAGTTGATAATTTGATTTTAATTTCATTGAAGCCTAGTACTCACATAACAATCAACTGATCATCTATCTGTTCTGTATGTTGTGGCACTGATTTGTAACCTCACAGTATATGTACTAATTGGTTTTTGGGTTATCTAATTGGACACACTTTTTTTATCTGTCATATTGAACTATGAAAAAGAGCTGTTGATATGGGATCTGGTGAGTGGTCTATCGAGAAAAGATCCGATCTTGGAAGCGACCCACTCTCAATAGAGGTTGAGAATGTGCCTGAAACTGGGGCCCTCTCAATTGTTGTGCTTGGTGCTTCTGGTGATCTTGCCAAGAAGAAGACTTTTCCGGCTCTCTTCAATCTCTACCGCCAGGTTTGTTCCGATCTTCTGCTGTTCTTAGCTCTTAATCACTATGAGTTAGCTGTTTTAGCTTGATTGATACTGGGGTGTGTTCAGGGATTCTTACCAGCAGATGAAGTTAAAATTTTCGGCTATGCTAGAACCAAAATTTCAGATGATGATCTGAGAAACCGCATTCGTGGGTAAAAAAAATGCAGATGATGTTTTAATTTGTATCAATTTCGATTGAAGGTTGCAATTATTTGAGCATGATTAGTGTTTGGATGAATAATTGCAGCTATCTTGTGGATGGCAAGAGTTCTTCACCTGATCACTCAGAAGATTTATCGAAGTTCTTGAAACTGGTTGGTACTTGGTACAGCTTGATTCTTTCTTCATTTCTGTTTGGTTCTTGCTAGTAACATATATTGTTGTTTTGACAATTTTTGTAGATAAAATATGTAAGCGGTGCTTATGATACCGAGGAAGGCTTTGAGCTGCTAGACAAGGCAATATCAGAACATGAGTTATCGAGAAACAGTCCTGAAGGATTGTCTCGGAGACTCTTCTACTTTGCGCTTCCACCTTCAGTATATCCATCTGTTTCTAGGATGATCAAAAAATGTTGCATGAATAAATGTAAGTTAAGTTCTTCTAGTTTTGTCTTCAAATTTTTTATCAGTTCATGCAAGCTATCTTCGATATAGACTTGTTGAATCATTGTCCTAAATCTGCACAGCCGATCTTGCTGGATGGACTCGGATTGTGGTTGAGAAGCCTTTTGGCAAGGACTTGGAATCTTCAGAGAAATTGAGTTCTCAGATAGGCGAGTTGTTCGATGAACCTCAGATTTACCGTATCGATCATTACTTGGGAAAGGAACTGGTGCAAAACTTGGTAATTTATGTGTATTAAGAGCCTTAGTTGTTATTTTGTAGTCTCATATTATACTTGTCTTAATACTAATGTTCAATCTACAGTTAGTGCTTCGTTTTGCCAATCGCTTCTTCTTACCTCTCTGGAATCGTGACAACATCGACAATGTCCAGGTAAGAATATCCTTCTATTTTTTTATATTAATCACTCAAGAGAGGTAAGTAAGGTAATGGTCAAGTGTTAATTTGATCTTGGTTGTATATTTGCTAGATTGTTTTCAGGGAGGATTTTGGAACTGACGGTCGTGGTGGATATTTTGATGAATATGGGTATTTTTTTTACATCAAACAGAACCTCTGAGTCAACCATGAATTGGATTCTAAAGAAATTTCTAAAGCTTTTTTTTTTTTTGCAGAATCATCCGTGATATTATTCAAAACCATCTATTGCAGGTAATGTGGCAGAGACCTTAAGTTCATTAATTGCATCCACGTCTTCTCCACATTGATCATTATCACTTCAAAGCAAAAATATTAGATAATTTCACATCACACAGAAGTACAATGTTACTGAGTACCCGACGTTCCACCAAATGCAGGTTCTTTGCCTTGTTGCCATGGAAAAGCCCGTCTCTCTCAAACCGGAGCACATTAGAGATGAAAAAGTAAAGGTTCTTCAATCGGTACTTCCAATAAAGGATGAAGAAGTTGTTCTTGGGCAATATAAAGGTTACACAGATGATCCGACAGTACCAGACCAATCAAACACCCCAACTTTTGCAACTGTTGTTCTGAGGATAGATAATGAAAGATGGGACGGTATGAAAACTTATGAATATGATTTTCTGTAAAATTATGAGATTCTCGTTTCAAGTTGTTTTTATGTCTAGAGAAGCACAAGTGAAAATAATTGATTTAATTTCAGAAATCTGTTTTCTATATCCATTGTTTGTTTGCAGGTGTTCCTTTTGTTCTGAAGGCGGGGAAAGCACTAAATTCAAGAAAAGCAGAGATTCGTGTACAATTTAAGGACGTTCCTGGTGATATCTTCAGATGTATGAGACTACACCTTTTTAAGTCTGGACGACTGCTCTTCTACATATTGTTTGGTTCTCTTGTATTAAAAATCTCATATATAATTATCTTCGTTGATCACTCAAGAAAGTTCTTGAATCTTCTAGTTCGACTTGATAGTTATAGCATAGCTATAAGGTTTTTTCAACTGGTTTTCTTTTTTCAAATGGATTCATAAAAACTGAATAGATTCATCTCAAGCGTCTATGCAGTAAAAGTTGCTATATTTATTTGGTTGCTTATGTAGTTCAGCACGTATTTTTTCCTAGTTACTGTCACTTTCTTTTTGTACCTTATTGTTGTTTCGACACACACACACAAACATATACTTGTATATGTGAAACTTGTTGTTTGAATGCGGTGTTATTGTGTAGGTAAAAAGCAAGGGAGAAATGAATTTGTAATTCGCCTGCAACCCTTAGAAGCTATGTACATGAAGCTCACGGTAAGTGATCGATTCTCACGCTAATGCCAGATTATTTGAGCTAGTTACATCACACAAACAATGTTTATATTGGAAATATCCATGATCTTTTAACGATCTAGTTCAATCTCGTTGATGCAGGTTAAGAAACCGGGACTGGAGATGTCAACTATACAAAGTGAACTAGACTTGTCATATAGGCAACGTTATAATGGAGCAACAATCCCAGAGGCTTACGAGCGTCTAATTCTTGACACGTATGATCCTTGTTGTATTAACTTTTAAACTCTCCTTTTAGGACGAGACTCTATTATGTTACTGTCGTGGCTAAATAGATTTTGTTTTACAGAATAAGAGGTGACCAGCAGCATTTTGTTCGCAGAGACGAATTAAAGGTAAGGACAGTACCCAATTTACAGTACCTTTAAGTCTTTGACACTGAGTTCACAATTTATAAAATTCTCATGCCTCACTAGGCGGCGTGGGAGATCTTCACACCCCTTCTGCACAGAATCGACAATGGAGAAATGAAGCCTAGTTCATATGAACCGGGAAGCCGTGGACCTGCTGATGCTGATAAGCTTCTGGAAAAGGTAGGTTATGCTCAAACTGATGGCTATGTATGGATCTCTCCTACCTTGTAAAGGTACTATATAGTATATACTCAAACAGAGGCTGTATGGTTTATTAGTGTTTTCTGGTAAGAACAACGATACATGTATCGAGCGGGTTATGGTTTGTATTAGTCTTTGTAGAGTGGCTTGGATCATTTGCTGCAAAACATTATAGTTGGTCTTGTTGGTAACTAAAAATTACAGCAACAACAGTTTCAAAGAATGAGTTGTGGGACAGACTTGCTGGATTTGTCTCTGTCTCTGTGCCAGTGTGTGACTGTGTTTTCTTTACTTGGAAGAATGTGTTATTCTATACAACATTGCAAGTTAGAATATTTGGAGGAATAAACAAAGAATTGTGTTTGGTATGCTTGCTTGGGCAAGCAAAGCAGCCCCCTCTTGTCAAATTTAAATTTGGCCTAAACATATAATTATTTTCTCTATTAATTTTCATTTCGATGATGTAATGATGAGGTTCAAGTAATATAAGGGCAAGGCCACCAGAGCATTGGTGTTGGTCTTGCCACGTCAGCCCCAACACTAGTGGGGTCAGGTTGGGATGAGAGTACCGGTGCCAGTAAAAACAAGTCTATCGGTACTCCCTCCCTAACGCCAATCCTCAAGTATAAAAGAGAACGAGATAAAACACAAAGGAGAAAAAGAGACTGACGTGTCGACTTTTCATTGATGAGGGCATTGGTCTCCATGCGTTAACATTGACTCTTACCGGGGGACGTTATTGGGTCAACACTGGTGCCAACCAATGCTAACGAGTTAGCACGAGTCGACACTGGTTCGATGACCTTGCCCTAATTTGTGGACAAATTGCAGAACAAAAAAAAGTAACATACACAATATGTGAGTTATGCATAAGTTTAGTTATGACTGTCTTGTACTTTTATTGAGTTATATGGTTGTTAATTACTCTCGTGCAATAATTGATACATTTGATTTTCTTTAAAAAAAATTGTTTACTGAAGTTGGTATTTTTTCTTCTCTCTAGTTATCTTATTTATTTATGTGTGTATACTTGTTATTTCCCTTAACAACACACCATTGCATTGGCAATTTTTTATTTTGATATTGCAATAGTAATTAACTCTACTATCGATCTGTTTTCTTTAAAACAAAACTATTGTTGGTAATCAACTTGTAATTACCAATAGGACATTTCCTTTAAATAGAGGATTTTTTTTATATAAAAATCCATTGAGACCTCTAGCAAAAGCTCTATTTTATAATACAAATTAACACGTTATAAACAATTGTTTTGATGTAAAATTATCTAAAATGGTGAATAGAAAATTCATTGAGACATCTACCGAAAGCTTAATCTTATATTATCATTTTATATTCAAATTAATAATAATTAAATTTGATATGTAGGTATGATCTAAGAGATATAATAATTAAAAAGTAGTAAGAGATATGCATTAGACTAAAAATTGGGCCATCTACTTAAGCTAGGTGTAAGGAGAGTACTAAATCAAGAATTACATAAAGATTTGTGGATGAGTAAATATTAAACCTTTTTTTTAACAAACATAATAATTGAAAATAATTTTGGATTTAAATGATTCAATTAAAGGTTGTATTTTTATTTGCAAATAAGCTTATATTTTTCTAATCCTAGGGGAATGTGGGTTATTTCAAGTTGATTATGTAGGAATTATTCCTAACATTGTTAGGATGATTAGTTTTATTTAGTTTGTTAAAGTGTATAAAACTAGAAAGTATTGAATACTAATTATGATTTGTTTGGATACTAATAAAGGGTCATAGAGATATAATAATATCAGGAACACAAGGAGGAAGAAGGAGAGGCCATTGTGCCAAGTCCCACTCCATCTCAATCTCTCCTTTGGTTCAGGACCTTTCTCTCCCATTCTCAATTTCTCACCCCCAACGCGTCCTCTTCTCCGCCATTCCCAAATCTCATCTCCTAACAATAGCAATTTCCCCTCCTATTTCTTCTTTCGTTTCTCTCTCTTTCTGTTTCTGCAAATCCTCCTCGCATTGCATGTATGTATGTGTTGTTTTGTGTCTCTGTCTCCGTTGTGGGTCCTAATCAGCCCTCTCGTTTCCTTCCCTGGATCAGTTGATTCCTCAAATTATTCATTTTTCTGAGCATCCGGTCCCAATCCATTATCGTCTATTCGAGTTATTCTGTATTGGGTCGCCTCCTTCTTGATTCAGGTCTGTGCTATTCCTCTTTTCTGCAACTGGGTTTTCTAAATTTTCATCAAAGCTTGTTATTTTGGCTGAATTGAGTTCTGGGTCGGCTTTCCCATATTGGGTTTTCGCCCTTCACCAGAAGGTTTTCTTCCTCGTCCTCTTGAAGAATAGAAAAGAAAATACTGAAAAAAATGGCTTTTGATTTCTCTCGCGACTCTAATTTCTTCATGCATTCCTCGGCGGAGGCGAGCCTGTTTTCTCCGTTTAAGTTTTCTGATTATTCTGCGCCCAAGGATTGGGATGGCTTTGATCCTTTTTGTCGGTCTAGCTCGTGCAGCTCCAATCCTGAAATGGGGAAATCAGGTGATCATGGTAGGGTAGATGATAATAAGTCCGATATTGCTGATCAGTTGCCTGCAGATCCTTTTGGCATGGAAATAAGGTCGGCTTTCAATGCAATTAATGGTTGGATTGAAGATTTCGCG
>JAYMSW010004383.1:0-11058 GCA_036897725.1 Erodium texanum | reverse complement strand
CTCTTGTACTGCTTTGATTGGAAACTCCTCAGTGGGATGAAGGAGAATGACATCAACATGGAAGATGCTCCTGGTCTTACTGTACCTAAGAAAACAGCTCTCAACCTGGTTCCTGTCAGATACCAATGGCAATCAAACTATATGATGAATTAGTAGTTTTGATAATATATGAAGTACAAATACAATCTTACTGCTTCGCAAAATGTAAAATAAATGGTTATACCATCCATGAATAAGCTAAATGTCAATTGATATGTTCACAGGAATTTAGTTCATCAACCATCTTTACCAAGAAATTTGCAGCAGCTCATAATTCAAGAAATCATAAAGCTAAATACAGTTAAAGACAGAAACAAAATTGTCAAAAACAGATATTTGACTTGCAGATTTTTTTTTTCTACTTTTCACCAACATTACTGAAGTATTCTCAACATAACTGGTCCAACAAGATAAAATAAAAACAATCAATATTGATGTAGACATTTATTGTCACTTGCAGAAAACTGAAAGCTACAGTATTGAACAAAAATGCATATTGGAAATTATTCTAGGAAAAAATTGGATAAGTCATTTGCGAATGAGAGGCTCATTTTTCCTTAGTTGTGGGCCACATGAGTGATCAGAAACAGAATGTTTATTTTTCATTAAGTATATATAACAAATATGTTGGAGTTTTTGTGCCTGGCAAATTAGAAAGCACCGAATGGCTCTCTTCATGTGGCTGCTCCTTCTACTGCCCTCTTTGCTTTTGATAGGAGTAAAGAGACGAAACAAGCAGCATCCACCTGGTCCTCGTAAGCTTCCCATCATAGGGAACTTACACCAACTTGGTGCCCTGCCTCATCACTCTCTATGGCGTCTCTCCAAGAAATATGGCCCTGTCATGTTTCTTCAACTGGGCAATGTACCAACCGTTGTAATCTCCTCTGCTGAAGCTGCAAAGCAGGCATTGAAGGTTCATGATCTTGACTGCTGCAGCAGACCTCCTTTAGCTGGTCCCAGAAGACTTTCCTACAACCATCTTGACATAAGTTTCTCCCCATATGGCCATCACTGGAGAGAGATGCGCAAATTATCTGTTCTTCACCTCTTTAGTGCAAAGAGGCTGCAAGAATTCCAGCATATTAGGGAAGAGGAGGTGGCATCCTTTGTGAATTCTATCACACAATCATCTTCTTTTGCTACTCCTATTGATCTTACAGAGATGTCCTTTTCCCTCACAGCGCATGCTATTTTTAAGGCTGCTTTCGGAAAGACTTACGATGGGACTGAGTTTAGTAATCCTAGAGTACAGGAAGTGGTTGATGAAGCCTTGGCCATGTTAGGAGACTTCCCTGCATCTGATTTTTTTCCATATGTGGGTTTCATAATTGACAGGCTCACCGGTCTTCATACAAGACTAGAAAAGAGTTTCCATGAATTAGACATGTGCTTCCAACATCTAATTGATTACCATCTCAATCCTGGTAGGAGCAAACAAGAGCAGGAGGACATTGTTGATGTGCTGCTACGAGTAGAGAGAGAACAGCATGAACTTGGTTTAGTTCATTTCTCAAAGGACCACATCAAGGCAATTCTTATGGTAAGCCATCAAAAAAATCCTATGTTTGTCTTTTTTTCTTATGTGATAAATGATAAAATTGGTTCACTGATCCATTTTTCCTACTGCTGATAACTTATCCCAGGATGTATTCTTAGCTGGAATAGGCACAGGTGCAATTACCATAATCTGGGCAATGGCAGAGCTAGCTAGGAACCCAAGAATTATGATGAAAGCACAACATGAAGTTAGGAATTGCATTGGAAAGAAAGGGAAAGCCGTTGAAAGTGACATTGATATGCTGAAATACCTTAAGATGATAGTCAAGGAGACCTTTAGAGTGCATTCTCCAGCTCCACTTCTACTTCCAAGAGAAACTTTATCCCACTTCAAACTCAATGGCCATGATGTATATCCAAAAACAAGGATCATGGTTAACGCTTGGGCAATTGGACGTGACCCTGATCACTGGCAGAGCCCAGAAGAGTTCTTCCCAGAGAGGTTTTCAGACAACTCCATTGACTATAAAGGGCAGAATTTTGAATTCATACCATTTGGGGCAGGTCGGAGAATTTGTCCTGGGATGACTATGGCAACAACCATAGTGGAACTTGCACTAGCAAATCTCTTGTACTCCTTTGATTGGAAACTACCCTGTGGGATGACAGAGAACGATATCAACATGGAAGAGGCTCCTGGTCTGACAGTGCCTAAAAAAACAGCACTCCATCTGGTTCCAACCATATACCAATGGCCATCAGAAAATATGTGTTGAGTAACTCTGCCAATTTGTAAAATAGACCTCTGCTCCTAAGAACTTCATTAATTATAGAATAAAATTTCACAGCCAACTTTGAAAAAAGAAATAAATAATGTAGCCACAGCTCACTTGCAAGAATGATCAAAGGTCAATCCAACTTGTTGGGATTATTTCCTGTTCCTAGTTTGTTACATACGCTAGTTTGTTTTCTATTTTATGTAAGACAATCTCCTAAATACAAGAGTCTGTTTTTGTATTGAATAAGGAACAATAAATGAATTAAATATTTTCTCTACTATCTCAAGACAACTATAGAGGGGTGGAACTGTCAAATACAAATATTTGCCGCCCACAATTTCCATTTTAGATTCCCATTTATGCCATGCTTTCAGCAATCCATGCAGTTTTTTACCACTAAACACATTATAAAAACAGCACAACCACATGATTAGAAATGAAAGCGGCACAAAATGTAATCACCTCTCATGGAAGTTCTTCCAATGCTCACCTATTTTAGGAGGCCAGGCAATATGGTTTTGCAGTTAGTCTGAGCTCACCATAAGATATGAGTCCTAATAGGAAAGAAATATTAGAGTAAATGCAAAGAAACAAGACAAATTAGTCTGACAAGAAATTGCATCATCTTGATTGCAGACTGTACATCATATTGAGACATAAAGAGGATCAGCAACGAAGCAAATAGACAAAGAACTTGGATAAAAGGATTATTATTAAACTATATATGATGCAATTGATTCATAAACAAAGCTACCCCATTTGCAAAACCATCCAGTAAATGCAAAGATGTTAAAAAAGAAAATATACTTAAAGAAGGGATGCAGGTCGCTTCATCTCATTTGAACCCTGCTGTTCTGTGTTAAGACTGACATACTCCAACCAACCAAGCCCCAGCCACTACCTTGGCCAGCATACATATCTAGGCCACCCATTTCTACACCTCAGACCGTCTGGACTTTCAAACTCTTGGAGCTGTCAAGTCAGTTCTTCTACTCTTATCTCTCAACATTTTTTGCTCTCGTGTCTACCAACCTCAATGAATTATCAGCTGCACCCCTTGCTGCCATTGCAGCAGTTGCTGTCTCTTGTTTGAATCTAAGAGTCTTCTCCAACTCAAACATGGCTTGGTTTGCTTCTTCAAGATAGATCAGAGATTGACAATGCACCTGTAAGTAAGGATCCAATCTGTTCTTTCCCCTTGATCAATTGAGCGACTGTTTTTGATTGAAGCTTTTTACTTCACTGCCCTTGTACAAAGTCCTTGATCTCCAGAAAAGCAATTCTGATCAGTTCATATATGGATTCCACTCTTGCCAATCTGCTCATGAATACATTATTCAACTGATCATTCAGTAAACTCAACTCCAAAGCCTCATTTTCAACCAAATTTATCTTCATATCCTTTTCAGCTATAGCTTTCTCAAAATACTCAATAGCAGAATTCTTATCTTCAAATCACTCACCTTTTCAGATATCTTCGATTCCTGTCACCAGCATTCGCGCAGAACTCTGATCGCAACCCATCCCTAGCTGTAGTTGCTTGCCTCATTCATCGTCTCTTCCTTAACCCTTCTAGCTGAGCTGAAACCTTCTCGTACGGCCTCATACCCTCTTCCTTCTCCTGGCCTGCTCGTACCTCTCTGCCTGCAAAACTCATCATGAGCCAAAACCTTCAACCGGTTGAGCAATTGAGCGAGGCTCCCAAACCTCTCCGCTGAGAAGTCGAGTCGCCCGGGGACGCGTTGCTCTTAATGTCCTCGAAGCCCTGAGAATCTACTCTTCATCAATCGGGTTACAAATTCACCAAAGCCCAAATAAAGCCTACTCGAACTCTGTTATTGGTCAGCCCAATAAGCTATTCAAGTTCAAGCCCACTTTAAAAACTTGGCAAGCAAGTAATTCGTCAAGTCAACCAACTCAACGTGGTTTAGTAATTGTTACCGACTAATTCTCCTACATTTTGTACAACCTGAACAGTTTTAGTAGGAGACTGACACGTCAGGTAACTGCAATGAACTCAGTCACTCACTCGAACAATCTTTAAAAAAAATAAAATAAATAAGAATTATAATTAAAAAATCTCAGAGACCTAATCGAACTCAGACATCAATTTTCCTACTATAAGGCTCTCTCAAGTCAAGCGAAAGAGAGGGTTTACAAATTATAATGGCGGATCAGTAGGTAGCGAGCACTGCTTATGGTAATTCTCATTCATTGTTCATTTATCAGTTCATTAATTAATGTTTCAGTATTAGAATAAAATAACCGTTGATTCTGACTCGTGGTACAAGTTGCAGCAAGCAGAGATGCGATAATGGCCCTGAATTTCCTGGGTTGCTGACGATGATTTTGTCGGTTTTAGCATTTATGGGTATTGTGTGTTGTGTACTTCAGATTCATCATCGGCATTCCTATTTTAGGGTGTTTGGGCTGACCACGTTTGTTCAAGGTTCATTTGTTTCTTGTACGTGAAGTCACGTGTTGTTTCTAATCTGTAACATGATTGTGTCTTCGAACTTGCTAAAATTGTGTCGGTTTTTACTTTTGATTTAGGCTTGACTTTGCTATAGGGTTTCCTGAACCATTTCTGTGAAGTAGTTGCTTCTCTATGGTCTTGATCTTCTGAGAAAGTCTTTAAGACATTTATTGGGTTAATTTGACAAACTTTTCTACCCAGAATTTTCCTGCATCAACTTTCAATTCCTGATTTTCCCATTTTCTGTATTACTAAGCAACGTTAGATTTGTAATTATTAGTGTTATATGGGGTCTGGGAACTGAAATTGATTTCATTTTCTTTATGCTTTTTCAGGTGAACAAGACATAGAAATTAGGAACACTTGTTTGGTTGTTTTTGTGTGAACTGCACTCAAGGAGAAGTGAGTTTGTGTTTTTGGTGAATTTTGTTGTTTCTACAATGGGAGGCAAAAGCTCAAAGAGCAGATATTCATCTTCTTCTCGGAGCACTCAGTATGGTTCTTCACCCCATCCTCAACAAAGTGCATATCACACACCTCAGCATCAAACTTCAGGGACTCCATCGACTTATAACTATGGGTCATGGACGCCACAGCAACAGAAGAAACTGAGTAGAAAGTATTCAAGGATAGCTGATAACTACACAACTTTGGATCAGGTTAGAATATTGTCATATTGTTTTTTACCGTTGGCCATGAGAATTTTCCTGCATCAACTTTCATGTTACATCATACAAAACTCAGCAACAACCTTAGTGTATATAACTATTCTGAAGAAGGTTAAATTGTTTGGAATCTGAAACTGGAAAGGGAATAGCCCAGATTAAGTACAAGAACAATGATCGCCCTATTGAATGCATATGCATTAAACTCTCAACTTCTCTTGTATGTCAGTAGTTGTACCAGAAATAACATTTGTTCATTATGGCCTGAACACTTTGGTGTGAGTGTGACATATTGAAATATCTTGCTTCATTATGGTTGCTCTATCACTCAACTTCTGCTTTAACCAAAAACTGGCCACAGGTTACTTCTGCTCTCGCACGTGCTGGCCTAGAGTCTTCAAATCTCATAGTTGGCATTGATTTTACAAAGAGCAATGAGTGGACAGGTTCTTTCTCTTCTTGGTTGGTCTTTGAACTTCTTTTGTACTTTGCACTTGACTTCCTTTGAAATTAGGTGCAAGATCATACAACAGGCGAAGTTTGCATCACACTGGGAATACTCAGAACCCTTATGAGCAAGCTATATCGATTATTGGAAAGACTTTATCTAGTTTTGACGAGGACAACTTGATTCCCTGCTTTGGATTTGGAGATGGTAATTTTATTTTTAAGAGTGTTCTTGCCTATTTTTATTATATTTTTCTTGAGTTAATATATTGATATCAAAGATTTGTTTGCTCTTGCCATTGACGCAGCATCAACTCATGACCAAGAAGTTTTCAGTTTTTGTCCAGATAGTGTACTCTGTAATGGATTTGAGGACGTGTTGACACAGTACAGAAAAATAGTTCCCAACCTTCGACTTGCAGGTGCGGCTTCATTCTATTCCATCATTAACATGTCTGTCATACATTGGACTATTGGAGTTCAATAAGTCAATGGTTTTTTGGTCTATTTATGTCAGGACCCACATCTTTTGCTCCCATAATTGAAATGGGCATGACTATTGTTGAGGAAAGTGGTGGCCAGTACCATGTTTTGCTGATTATTGCTGATGGACAGGTAATTCATATTCAATAAATACTCTTCACATTTGTAGTTTACACATGCCTGACAATGAACTTATCAAATCAGGTGACAAGAAGTGTTGATACCAAGCATCGTGACCTGAGCCCACAAGAACAAAACACAATTAATGCTATTGTGAAAGCCAGGTGTATATCTATTTACTAACAAGATTCCTCCATGAGGTTTCTAACCAAGTTCTTACATGTTTGTGTGTATGTAGTGCGTATCCTTTGTCAATAGTTCTAGTTGGAGTAGGAGATGGTCCTTGGGACATGATGAGAGAATTTGACGATAACATCCCTGCTCGGGCATTTGATAATTTCCAGGTGAGTTGTCTTGATTACATATTTGAAGTAAAGTTGCCAATTTAACGACTCCATGTATGCTTAATAGATGGGTGTTTCTAGTTTGTGAACTTCACAGAAATCATGGCAAAGAATTTCAATTCCAACAAGAAACAGACAGAATTTGCTCTTTCAGCGTTGATGGAAATACCCTCTCAATATAAAGCTACCATAGAGCTTGGTCTATTGGGGTACTAATCGAACTCAGTGTATTTATGTTCTCTGTGGTTTCTCTCTTTATCGTTACCCAGATAGTAAATTGTCTCTTCTTTTTTATTAAACAGTCGCCAGACGGGAAATTCTCCACAAAGGGTTCCTCTTCCCCCACCTCTTCATGGTGCTGTTTCCTTCAACACAAGGTCAAAACCTCCCTGCTCTATTGATTTTCAGAGCAGCGCTCCTCCTTACCCTGGATATGAAACTGCAATGGGCACAGTTTCATCTTCCAGGTCTACCATATATGATAATCAGGTATGCAATTGCAAACCATTTTTTCAACATATGAGTGGCCTTCTCTTCATTAATCCAAACCATTTTTTGCATCATGTAAGTTGTGCCTCTGCTGAACTTTTCAGGTTTGCCCTATTTGTCTTGCCAACCAGAAAAGCATGGCCTTTGGGTGTGGACATCAGGTAAAGTGTAGAACAGCACATCATTTTCACAGCATTAATTGAATGAAATCTTTTTAATAAACAAGTTTTATCTTTCTGTAGACTTGCTGTGGCTGTGGAGAGAGTATCCAAGCATGCCCCATATGTCGAACCTCAATCCAAACAAGAATAAGGCTCTACTAGCGATTTTCAGAATTTCTAGCTGCTTTTGGTCATTCTCATGTATACTTAGTTCAGAGGTCTCGTCTAGAATGGAGTATAGTTCTGAAATATGAAGACTTTTTGCGCTTCTGGATCAAGAGCACTTACATGAATCATTGCCAACCCTGTACAGACATTCTCATGTTTTTAAGGATCTTTTAGCTGATTTTTTTCTGTTATCTTCACTTTGATTTTGCACTAGAATTACATTGATACATCAGCTGTAACTCTTGATTACATAGAATAACTTATGCAAGGAAGATGCAAATGATCATTTTTGTGTTGTTTTTGTACATTATGTGCTCTGGATTATGATTTGCTACCTACTCTGTTTTCATTTAGATGCGCCTAAGACTTCGATCTCACTGGTCAAGGTTCCAATAGCTAAGCTGTCCTTGCAGTCAAGAAACGTTACATTATCTTGCAGAGTTTCATAATAATGTGACCTGAATTATTCAATAGAGTGAATAAAAATGATAATAAAATGGAAAAAATAATTACATACTATTATTTTAGCATATAACAACCTAAACCCAAAAGGGGAAATTGACCCAGGCACCTTTTAATCTTAACATCGACAAGATTTAACCTCTAGCTGGTTGACACTGTCAGATAGTTTCAAAAGAATAACAAAATTCACATTGATCATTTACTAGAAATATCTGCTCTGCTGATGATAAGACTGATTGTATGATGGCTGGTAGTAGGACTGCTGGTGATCCAACTCAGGCACTGTACCCCTCGATAGCAAATTACTCTGCAAGGCTCTTCCTTCTGGTTCCTCTTGGAACTTCTTGTCATCTATGTAGGATTGAAGTTCCACAGTGATCATCGTTAGCTCTGCGTTTTGTCGTCGTTTTAGGGCACCCAGAAAGTCCTCAGAGATGATCGTCAGTATCTTCCTGAACTGTGATTTGTATTTCTCATGAAGTGCATAGCCAGCAACCTGAAAATTAGAGGAGCTTTTTGGTTTTAGCTTCTACTTTGTTTTGAATGTAGAAGATTATGATAAACAGCAGAACAAGAACTTACCTGTAGAAATGCATTCAGTGCAACAGCAGTGTATCTATTGGCTGGAAGTCCGTTTAAGAACCTTGCAAGCCATGCCCAGCCCGCTTCTAAGCCATGTGTGTTCTGGACACCTGGGGCTTCCGTCTGCCAACACAAACATCCATCCATCTTTCTAGTCAATAAAAAAAAACTCTGGAAGCAGTTTTGCAGCTATTATGATTGCGAGAGAAGAAACCTGAACAAGTGCCCCGTATAGTTTCATGTAAGACTCTAATCGTTTGAGATATTCACTGATATCCTCCATCTTTCCGTCAACTTCTCTGTATCCTATAGCTTTGCGGTAAGCATCCTTCGATTGAAAGGCAGACTGAACAGCAAGCAATGAGTCATTTTCCACTGGATTAAAAGAATGAAATCAAGAGTTCCAACAGAAAAAAAGAACAATTATTTGATCTAAATTTCTCTACCATATATTTTTTTAATAGTAATTGAGATAGTAAGAAATCAGGAACTGAGTCTACATCTCCTAGAAAGATTACAAAGCTAGAAGGGTCCAGTATCTTCTAATTTTTTTGTCTGTTGCACTTAAAAATGTGCATAATCTAAAGACACTTTTGCCAGTTGCAATATTATTGATGGTATAGTTTGCACGATAAAATGTTCTCATAGCATGTTTAAAACAGAATTAGAAATGTCAACATGATAATATAACATCAGTAAAAGCATTTAAGTTGAGCTTTTAAGTCACCTCTGAAAATGCTATATGCTTTGGGATAGTGTAGATGCAAGCTCTATGAAACTCAGCTAGAAGAATATCCATTGCATAAGGAACCTGAATCACAAGCAGATGCAATAAGCAAACAATTAGCATCCTCATGGAATAGAAGTGAAAAATCAGTTTATAGATTACGTTGTCAACTCCTAATCTCTTATGATAGAGTAACTGAGGGAGCTCTCAACAGAATATAATATACCTGTGCAGTAACATGTACAATGACATGACCACATGCAAAAGCAGCATTATCAGGACTTTCACAATGGGATACAACCTGTCATGTAAAATATGTCAGTTTAATCTCCATAGCTCGTGCTGTTAGGAAGCTAAATAAAAGTGACTAGTAAAAGACAGGATACAAATTGCGAAGCAGTGAAGCTCGTATGAAAGGCCCGATTTGGTTTACAGGGTACCGCAGCAAGCATATCTTATTTGTATTTTGTAATGTAAGGTATGCTTATGCATAGCCACCCCGCCATTAGTCTTTTCTTAGTATACCTTAATAAACAAAGTCGAGTTTTTCTCTACCACCATGAACCCAACCTAATTTTGAATACTAGACATGCAAAATTATACTCTTTTTGGACTTGTCTTCTCAAAATTCTGAATACCAAATAGATGTAATATTTTTTTTTATTTGATCAGCAATTACCAAATAAAGGTAAATATTATATAACAGATCCCCAAGGAAAGGGACTGAAATTACCTTGTTGGCGAATGCTGCAACGCTAATGGATTGTGGGCATTGAGGATCATTCAAAAGCTTAATTAAATCCCTTGATTTTGTACTGCACATATCAAAATACAGAAGAAGAAAAATAAAGAAATGCATGAGAATCAATAGCACTAAGCCTAAAATTTCCAATTAGAAAGAAAATAAATATAAAATCCTATATGTAGACTTTTTAACAGAAAATTTATCTAATTTTTGGTTGTTAGTTTCTGCAACACAGTGATGGTTTGTTAAGAGTTAAAAACACTGCCAAGCTTTCTGGTTGAAGCAATGACGGTATACCAAAAAATGGTTTCATAGTGGGCAAATCACATCCCAAGGCAACCTTAAGAGGATGGCCCAAGTCTTGCAGAACAGGGATCGGGAACACCTTGGACTACTAATGACCAAGAACGAAGACTGCTAAGATTTAATTGTAGAAATTAAGGTCTTAATGCTAAATTTCAAGACAGTTTGAAGTAGCATGCCATATAACTGAAAAATGATTTTGATGAGGCCAGCAAAGAGGACATTACAATTAACATGTAACGTCAATATAGATTTCCACTTGCCTGATGTTATCTTTTATCCCCCTAATTTGCCGTACCAGCCTGCCAATATGCCGCTCTTGGCTGCTGAAACCCTATTAAAACAAGAAAACAGATCAGTAGATAATCAAATGAATCAGGTGGATATTAGAATAGAATACGTGTGTTAGAGTTTAGTTTATTTCCTACTACAAGTATTTCCTATTTCTAGTTTCCTATTAGTTTTTCCTAATTCTATATTGCTTAGTGTTGATATATTTCCTATTTAGTATAGAGTTAATCCCTATATAAAGGGATGCTCTCATTGTATTGAACAAGAAGAAGAATCA
>JAYMSW010004382.1:0-11064 GCA_036897725.1 Erodium texanum | reverse complement strand
ACTGAGGTCTATACACTAAGCGGTACGCGAATTATGGTATTTGAGAAATTGACTGCAGGAAGTATATTTCCACAAAGTTTAGATTTGTAAGGAATTTTGCCTTGAACGTCAACATATAATATGTATATCTTCGGTTGATATATAAAATTGACGACAATTTTTCTCAAAAAGAAATGTGAGCACCAGTAAATTGGAAACTTTACTATGTAATAAGTTCCTATATTTGGTGGAAAACTGTAGGACAGAAAAATTAAATTTCAGCTTGATAATGAATTTATTACATTTAAGTACACACATGCTAATTTGAATGGCTTTAACGAGTTTGTGAAATCATGTCATGTTACTTTGATTTCGGTAAATAATGTCCATCATCAAAAAAAGCCAGGGTTATACACATATATTTGATATATGAGATTAGGAAGCACTAATATTTTGAAACCTAATGTAAAAATTGAAAATCATTCATCATTAAATTATAATTTTTAATAGCTTAGCTATTTCGGGAAATTGTTTTCATATTTGAGCATGTTTGTAAACTACATGTGATTTCCTGAAGAGAACATTATGTTCATATGTATATCAATGGGAGTCTTTTAGTGACCAATCCATTTTTGCTTCCACAATCGGTATCTACAAGCGGATCTGATCAGCCTATCTAGCTATAGATATATAACCCATATTGTTAATTTTGTAGGTACTATATATGTAGCTCAAGCTACTCACCAACTTAACCTAATTATTAATGAATTTGATTCCAAAGAGAGAGTAATTAATTAACCATGGCGCTATAATTGTGCTAATTAATCTACCCGGAGAATGATTGATTAGATAATAGAAACTCAATTAATTTGGTAAATGATAGTTATTTGACATTAACGGTGAAGTTGTGGACTCCACATACTGTATATGCTGTTATCAATCCATTGCATCTTGAAGCAGCTAGTCGTGTGTATCAACTAGCTAGCTAGTTTGTAGAATGCTTAATTTGTATATGTAGAGTGTTTGTTCAGGTAGAGGTAAAACAGTGTGTTTGATTCATTAAAGAACCATATCTTCAATCACATTCAGCATGATACTTATTTGACATTAAGGAACTATGCACTATGATCACATTAATTCATTAGTGTAATTATTTATTGCAGCTTACATCGCCCAAGCTCAAGGGCGATACAGCCAACTGTCATGACGATGCAATGTTTATGTCGTCCTAAAGGTTATCCCCACTAGTGATCACATATATGTCAACGATTTGTAGAATTTATGAGATTTAAATGTACTAATGCATAAAATACATATGCTATTCTCGACGATCCTAGGTGATTGGTGCCATACTTTCAGTCACACGCATCTCTCCTTCCCTTCCTTCTTTCCTCTACCTCGTTTTGTTGGGTCTGATGAGTGATTGTTCCGGGGTCATATTTTGAAGCTAATCTACTGCCGAACTCTGGGACCAGAGGATCCACCCATGGGGTCCTTTGTATCACTGCTCATTTGTCTAGTTTCGAGGTTTGAGTCTCCTATCGAAGTCTGGAAGGGCTGATGCTTCTGTTACTCCTGTTTTCTTTCTATTGTTTCTCTCGACTTTCCATACATTGTACTATTTTCCTCTGTCTTGTAGCTCCCTTCCTGAGACCCCATCACAGTGTCGTTTTATATATTTTTATATACTTCTTTTCGATAAAAAAAAATTGAAAATAAAAAGCAATGGACGGAATTAACTATAGTGATCAAGAAATAGTATCATCACTAACCGGATAATTTATAATGTAGCTGGTTGGTTGTGGTATGACAATTTATAGTGTATCTCATTATTGTGTTTTTTTTATCATGCACTTTTATGTTTGTGAATAATTTAATATTGATTATCAAATGAATAGTTAAAAATGCATATGATTGGTATGTTTTTATCATGCACTTATCTATTTATGGACAATTTATGCAGATAGTTTTGTTTTTTGAAAAGTATGCGGATATTTATTTGTATTTAACTGTATCATATATATGCAACATGTGCACACTTCAATCATACGTATGTATCCAAACACATAAGGTGATTTAGTGGATTTTATTGATAGTAATTTTTTTGGAAGAGATTTTATTGATAGTATTGTTTCATTACACGTGTTATTTTATAATCATATCGATAAGTTTAGTGTGATACATAACACAAATCAACTTATTCTTCCAATAAAAAAAATAGATACATAGTAAAAAGACATCAATATAATTAATGTAAGTGAGGAAAATAAATATAGAAAAGATGTGAAAGCAATCTGGACCCATTATATGCCTCCGTAATTACTAGCCCTCCATGTGATCTTCGTCTTTCTCTCTCTTCGTTGCTCGTCTTTCTCCCTGAAAAAACCTATACCAATCATAATCCGATGTCCCGTGACAAAGGCAAGGACATCGCCGACGGCCCCAGCGACAGAGGGGTTCATCAGCAACAACCTCCGCCGCGGAGCCGTTACGAGTCCCAAAAACGTAGGGACTGGAACACCTTCGGACAGTACCTCCGCAACCAGCGGCCTCCAGTAGCTTTGTCCCAGTGCAGCTCCTCTCACGTACTGGATTTCCTCCAGTACCTGGACCAGTTCGGAAAAACCAAAGTGCACCTACAAGGGTGCGTGTTCTTCGGGCAGCCGGAGCCGCCCGGGCCGTGCACGTGTCCGCTCCAGCAAGCTTGGGGCAGCCTGGACGCTCTGATCGGGCGGCTCCGGGCAGCGTACGAGGAGAACGGGGGGCTGCCGGAAACCAACCCGTTCGCAAGTGGGGGGATAAGGGTATACCTCCGGGAGGTGAGGGACACGCAAGCCAAGGCCAGAGGGATACCCTACAAAAAGAAGAAAAAGAAGCGAAACTTAGTCACCAGCCCTTCTACAGATCATCATGACAACAACTCAACCTCTAGCTTTCCTATGCACCAGTGAGTCAATTTTGAGAAGGAAAAAAAATGGTAAGTCATTAATTTATTAACTTTTTTTTCTTTCTACTAATTCTTGTCTACTGATGATTTTGATTGTTCTTCTTGTGTGATATTTTGGCATTAAATTAAATTGTTTTTTTTAGATCAAAAAATTAAATTGTTTAGGTATAGCTTCTTCTTCTTCTTTGAAGATATGGGTGTAGCATCTTTTAATGCTAATTAAATGAAATTCCAAGAAAAGGGGGGTTAAAATGTATCAATTCAATTAATTATCTTGATGTGATGAAATTAAGGTCGAGGAGAGAAACCTCTTGCTCTTCATAGTAAAACCCTAGCTAGGTGAGAGGGAAAGAGAGATCAGAAAACCCTAATTTTGAATAGTGGCAATTACTTTTGGGAGACAAAGACAAAATTATTGTGTACCTTGGTAATTACTTTACCTTAACATATATATCCTCTCTCACTCCTCTATTGCTTGCTAGCTACATACAACATTACTTGCTGTCATAATAATTATAAGATCTTTTGACACAATCACACCCAAATAAAAGGATTTGGCACACATTGTCCATTTCCTTTCCCCACTATTTTTCATTGTTTTCCTGTGAGGATTGAACAAAACATTTATAAAATGATCTTTCTGTAATATTGTGTTTGTTTGTTTTAAAAATATTGTATTTATTGATATAGATTTGTTTTGATATGATAAGCATTACTAATATTATTTGTTAGAATACATAGTTATAATTAGACTTTCAACTATGAGTTTGATTTTTTAGTTGAATTGGTCTATCATACTAGAATTCACATTTCATTATCTTCAAAATATTAATTGTTATTTTTCTATTTATCATATATATCTCATAATTATGATCCCTTATTATGCCTTATATTTAAAAGTTTTTACCTCTCTTTGCTTTCAAAATTCATAAACAGATTTTGTTTGTTTGTAAGCACGTGTATAACAATATGAAATTATTATCGTATGTTCAACTATCAACTTGACATTTTGATAAATTGGTAGTATAATATTATTTGTTTGTTTCAAACATAAGCATGTAAATAAATTATCTCATGTCATTATACAAAGCAGTTTGTCACTCACTTACAATTAATTAATTAATATGCAATATTTAATGCCCACTCACTAAGGTTGCTGACGTAGCTTAATTAATTGTTTCCTTATCTGCATTAAGAAAGTGATTAATTATGACCTCGAATTAATTACTCTAATCACAGGTTATAAGATTTCCTCAATGACAAAATTATAACTATCGTGTGTCTGTCAGGTCAAGTGGTAGAGTTCGTTTCCTCTCGAGCAAAAAATCCACAAAATTGTTGTCAATCAAATCGATCCTCAAAATTATATTCATATATATATTCTCATGAACCACACATTATTATTTCAGGCCTCTGAATAATTTCCAATACTTCTCCGACTTGGTATGAAATTAAGCTATATGGGATCATATATATATGTGGTAAGTTTCTTTTTTGAGTAAGTCTCCTTTCTGTTGAAGTTGCAAGGATAATATGTTTTCAAGTTTAATTAATCATCTCATTAAATATTGCTCTAGTACATGTATAATTGAATATGTACGTTCTGATGCAATTATTATAAGTAAATAGCAGTTATTTCTACTACAATTTCTCAAACTTCATTTGCATGATTGCTTGAAGCTTCTAATAATATGTATGTAATTGTTTCTGGAATTGCATACATATACATACATATCATTGACATATTGTTTAGTACTTTTAAGACAAATTCTTCTAAAGTTCAATTTTAATGGTAAATCATTCAAAAGAAGAAGAAAAAGGAGAGATTCAAATGTTTGAAATTATTATACTCTGAAGTTATTTCTTGTTTTATGCTTCCCAAACAATTGTGATTTTTTTAATCCTTTTTTCTTTTTAAACATTGTATGTCAATATTTGTATTTTGTGTCAAACTTATTTCATTAATCGATTAAAGTGTACGAATATATGATTTGATTGTTAGAATTCAATTTATGACGATAGAATATTTTATTTTCAAAACAAACGGTTGGAAACCTAATATATTTTGAGATAGAAAATATCTATACTTCCAATATTTTAGTTTAATTTTCTCAAAAGTTTACTAGCTAGTGAAAAAGCATGGATGATTATTATATTATTACCTATGGCAACTTATAGGTATTTGAAGATTGATCCCATATTGTAATATTGATGATTTTTTTTATATAATTTCACTAACATGTTTTTTTTTGAAAAGTCACTAACATGTTAATTGTTCATTAATTGGTGAAGTCCGAACATATCACACAAAAATTTAATCAGTCTTTTTTCTTCTCTAAACATGACAAAATAAAGATGTTAGAAAATGTGTTAAATATATGTCTAATCACATCTGGATAACCTAATAACTCATAATGATGATATATCTTTGTAATGCTCAAAATCATAATAAATCTCTATCCTAGGAGTAACTAAAGACATAAACATAATATTAGTAAACTCAGGTAAATTTTTATATTTTTATTTGTCAATTGTAATTTTATATTTCTTGATTCAATTGTATCAAAAGAGCTCTTTAGTGTATAATATGAGAGGTGTTACTTATTGGAAAATTAGTAAACAATAGGGTGAGACATTTATATCTAGTTTCCGATTCAACATTCATTATGCTAAACCCACTTACATAATGTGATGTCCCCACCTATTTCATATTTGATTTGTTAACCTTATATTTTCATCGGATTCCTCTTTGCTAAATATTTGAGGATCTTTGACTTGATCCCCATTTCTCTTTCATTTATTCAATTGTTTGCATCTTCTTCTAGGCATAATATCATATGATTCATATCTATATCACTATATAATCATATAATTAACAATAAATTAGTGTTTGGGGGTGTGATGAAAAAACTAAACACTGTCTATATTTTAAGAGTATATAATAAATATATAGTTATTGGTTTCAATCCACATCACTATAATTATTATTTGTGAAACAATGTGCAATCGAAGTATTATATGTTTTTAATTAATACATGCTTGCAATTATCAAGTTTACATGTGATTCATTTTTGTTCATAAATCTTGATTTCTAACCAAAAATGTAATTTACTTTTTCTATTGCTATTTGTAAGATAATTAGTTTGCCGTGTGTTAGTGGGATTGGAAGAATTATTATTCTCACAAAATCTAGAATCTGTAAAGATTATGGTCTTCTTTCATTTTGAAAATTGTTATATATACAGCAATTTTTTTTTTCAGAAATAGTGGAAATTTTCCGGTGTATATATATGTAGCTACCACACCAAGGAATTGGTTCCTTGATACCTGGGAGGGGGACGAATAAGCTTTAACAATATTACACTTTCCTGTTGCGTTCTTCTCATATACATTAATTAATCAAATATCATTAACAATTTTTAATTATAATTTAAATTTGTCCTTTTATCATTCTAATATACAATATTTAATCAGCTATTTAAAACATAAAACTTGAGTCCACAAGATCAGAATTGGATCCCAATAGTTTTATTCAAAACTACAATTCATTCATAGATCATAAGTTCGATATTCAATGAAACCATTGAACATGATTTCGAAAAAATAAACATGAATTTGTGAGGAAATGGATGATAGATAAGGGAAGGTTGAGCATTAAGCAAACTCCAATATTTTGACAGAATGTGAACATAAGAGACCTTAGGGCAGCCGCAGTACTGGCGAGAGATCAATCGAAAGATCTGTCCAAACCCTTTTTTTTTTGCGTTTTCGACTAATCAACCGAAAGTTAGTCAGTTGAAAGTTCGCGACAGACGAGACTTCTCTCGACTAGTCGAAACTTTCGACTGATTAGTCGAAAGTTGTAGTCGAAAGTTGAGGTGGAGCCAATCACAGAGTGCTATGTGTCCAATAAGACGAAATCCTAGTGAGGCCTGTCTACATAAATATATGAGTGTCAAAGTTGTCGGCCAAAATTCCCATTTCGATACGTTTTACTCACTACCAAAGCTAACCAAAAGAGAATAAATAAGCCCAGTTTTTACACAATCTATGCCAGCAATGCCTCTACTGTGGTTGCTCGAAGTATTCCTCTGGAACATAGAACTTCAAACCGACGGCCTGCAAGCACCAAATGTGTTAAATACTGCCTTACTATGCAAAGGTAGTAGAGAAATAAACAAAACTAGAATGAATTTAACAAATTCTGAACCACCGTGCAATACACCATAAACTAAATCCTAATTTACAGTATACCAATAGCATGTAAAGTTAACGAGACCAAGAAAACTCATGCTTCAGCAAAAAGTTGATTCGACAAATAGAAACAAGTGAGAAACGAAATTTACCCGTGCAAATTTTATGTCTGCATCACTATGATCACCTTCTCTTCCCGCTGCGTCACCAACATAAAAGGATCTGCAAATTCAAAACAAAAAAAAGAAGCCAATAATTGATTGTTTTTTACTTCGAAGATCAGATTCGGGGTATGAAAGATCAGTGTGTAAAAAAGAGCAGAATAAATCAAGGGAAGAGGATAATAACTGATCCATATCAACCGAAATGCCGGAGTTGAAATGTTGCTCCATTATCCGCCACATTCCAGGTTGGGGTTTGCGGAAGGGATCTTCTGTCTGGCCAGCAGATTTGCTGAAACCACAAGCTACATAGACCTGGCATTAAAATTGAAAGCAAATTTAAGGAGATTAAAGGTTTAAAGCAAAAAAAAAAACATGCCTTTGCGACTCCAACTAAAGAGGTGAAAGTCCATGACACAAATTAAAATTTTGGCACATATGAGTTATGAACTAACACAAGGCTACATAAGTCACTCTCCTTTGATACCACAATGGCAAGAGCCTCATACTTCCAGTTATGCCATTTTTTCCAGTTAATAATTTCAAGTCACCTTTATCAGGAAGGTTGTGGTGCCAACAAATTCCCCAAAGGAGAGTATAAATGGTGCACCAACATGGTATAGATAAATCTAGCACCAAAAGTAGTAATAAAATTGTGGGACTGGCTGAGATAACTTCAGCAGAAAAAGAAATGAAAACCCATAATCACCTGAACTGGCACCTTCACTTTCTTGAGGAAATTGTGCAGACGTCCAAGTTTTGAGTCCACGGCTACCTGTCTCTTTTTTGTCCAGCGTTCAATGTTGGATTCATTGGTGAAAATGACCTAATTATCATAGAGATGGAATGGTAAATAAAAGTCGGATCCGAACAATTAAATGAACCAAAATCATAATATTTCTCAAAGAAAACTTATGGTCAGAATATTTCAGAAGTAACAGGTCAAACCAGTTTGTAACCATCATTATACAAGCTCTGAAGCTTGTCAGGAATAGAAGGATACATAAGCGACCATGCATTTGCACCAACTCTGCAATAATATAAATACACTTACCGTCAACTAGATGTATATATTTGATACTACGTTCTAGTATGAGCTAATTGAAAGTTATCATCTGCCTGCAAACTTCATTTGGTATATGCATATCAGATGATCCATCCAAGATGGAAATAGTGGATGTTTCAAACTCAAAATTACTTGGTACTACTACTGGACCAATAGGACTTGACAGCATATGCCCAGAAAGACATACACGTACATAATAGAGGAAACAGAACACAGTTTTAAAAGTCTAAATGAATCTGATAAATTGAAGAAATATCTATCTACCATGGAAGGATTACCTTTATCTTTGTATTTTTTGGGCAAACAGCCCCCCATAAAAAGTACTATTACATAGTTGTCTTAATAATCACATGCAAAATCAGCGTTCATTTCATAACAAGATAAACATAACATACTATACTAGGTTAGCACTATTTTAGAGGCCCAAGAAGACACCAAAGAAGCTGGCCTGATATCTTTACCAGTTTTATTGTATCTGATTCATTTGTTGGTCAAGCACCTGGTCATCAAGGGCAGGTGTTAATATTGCTTCACAAAGGACTTTTGATTTACTGTACCTTTTAACAGATGTGTTCGCAAGACAACCATCAAAATCAAAGGCAGCAATTTTACTTGAATCTTTAAGACCATCATCCTACACAATTTAGAAAATAAAAATGTATGAAACCAGTGTTACTGCAAAGCAATTACTTATGACGTGCTTTAGATCAGAAAGAAGGTAATGATGATTGAAAGCATAAGGAAAGATGTGAGGCCAAGCAAGCATGTAAAGATCAACAAATTGCTTTCATCCAAGTTATACAATGTATAAAGCAAGCAAAAATACCTAACACAGTTGGGAATATCACATATTGCTTTCATCCAAGTTTCAGAAATGATGCCATATGGCCCTTGAGGTAAGATGGTAGAAACAAAATTATAGGAACCACTGATTATATTCCTAGTGGATTAAAGAATTGGTATTGAATTGATAGATTTAGGTTACTCCACTGCATCAATAGGAATATAAATCAACATAATATACAACAGACTCAAAACACTATGAAAATGGTCTCAAAACAACAGATGATCAATATCTTACCCGTTCAAGAAAAATTAATGTTTTGAAAGCCTTCCATTTTGGCAACAGTGTAGCGTCCTATGTCAATGACAAGAATGGAGAAATAAGAGAGTAAATTTCTTTGATAAATAGAGCTATTGTTACGGTACGAAACCCAACAAATATTTAAACAATTAGATAGATGGTGTATCAAACCTTATACTTGCTTTTGACATCAGATACTGAAAAGGATATCTGTTGCATGACTTTGTTACCAGGTGCAGATAACTGATAATAGTGTATGCAAATTAAAAATAGACATTGATACAAGTTGGAACCGTAAGATATGTAGAAAGCATAAAGAATTCAGCACATGACTTTTGCTAACCACTGTAGATACACATGATGTACTACAGAAAATGCAGATTGAATATCCCTGTTGGTACCCAAAAATGGCATAACACTCTAGTTGTCCCTAACGCTTGCAGTACTTGAAATCAATAGTTTAGACTTATTACGTGGCTACCTTCATTTTATTTGAACTCTTTACCTCTAGTTCATTTTCTTCCACTTTCTGAGCCTGGTTATAAAATAGAAAACATAAGATAAATATACGAAAAACAATTCAAACTAGAAAAAATCATGCACATTTACACCTAACTTACACTAATTCTCAAATCATAGCAGAAAGTATAAAACTGCACACCTTTCTTTTTTTCGAAGTCTTCATCTCTGATTCCTTTCCTTCTTCATCATCCACTTTCTGAACCAGATTATAAAATAAGAAATATCAGACACATGATAGACAAATATTTGTACACAATCAAACCAGAAAGAACCATCAACCATGTTCGTTTACACCTAATCAATTGGGACTTCATAATTCCTATAACCATAAATATAAGAAAAGAAAAGGCAACATCGAAACATTCTTTGCGAAACCGTCATAGGAGCAAAAATTAACTCATACCTCAGGTAATGAGTTTCCGCATCCACTCATCAATATCTCCAAAGCTTCCTGATCATCACTCTGGAAAAAAAATAGTTTTCTTTTCAATCTAAATTAGTAAATACCAAGCACCAAAATGAAAATTTTCGGTTTGGTTATCAGGAAAACTAATAAGAGGAAACAAAAGGAACATCTCAAAAATTCACTCAATCATGTATCCAGCTAGCTTTGCTTCAATTTCCTTTCTGGTTCTAAAAGAGAGAAATTGCCAAAAAGCAAAACAAGGAATAGCAATTTTGATTCAACTTTCACTCCACGTTCTGAAACTTTCTAACCAACCAAACATAAAAATTAAAAACCCAGAACCCCAAATCCTAAATCAGCGAGACCTTCAATGAATCGAACCCTTGAATCTCATCAGCCTTTCCATCTTTGGCAGCTGCAGCCGGAAAGCACTTGAGGTGGTGCCATCTGGTCATGTCGTAACCTCTCGCGTCTCGGCTCACCAAGCCCAGCCTAGGAGCGTCCTTGCCGATCTTCTCCGAGCATTGCTTGCATGTAGACCGGTTCGATTTCGCGTACTCGGCGATGATTTTCGCGGCGGCCATTGCTGGGTTTTGGGAGCAGAAACAGAGAAAGATAAAGGGGTTTCGTATCGGGGTCGCGCGGCGGGGGGTGGTGTGGTTTCGAATGGCGGGTAGGAGAGGGGGGGACGGGGTGAAGCAGCTC
>JAYMSW010004381.1:0-11065 GCA_036897725.1 Erodium texanum | reverse complement strand
GTTAGTGGATTTCTGTTCCTTTTTGAATGTTTAAGAAAACTATTTACTCATGAATTTGTCTTGCATACAGCACTTCACATTGGGTTCCTATTGTCAAAACCTTGATGTTTGTATTCCTTATTTTGCCTTGGTTTTGTACTCAGTTCAGTTTATCTTATAGGTTCTGTTGAATGTGTAAATAAATCTCTTGATGCCCTCTTTGTACTTTCTATCTAAATAATTTCTTTGAGTAGTAGTTGTTAAGTTCTACGATCTCTTTGAAAGTGTTAAAATTCTGAATATTGAACATTAGATTCTGGGAACTCGCAGATATGCTAAGAGCAGTCTTCAGATGGTCTTTCTGGCAATTGGGCCAGGCCTTGGAACTCAGGTCATGGGTTTTAAAAGTTTCTTCCTAGACTCCCTGGAATCTTTTTAAAAGCTTGCATTGCAAGATTTCGGGTGTAAATTTTGGAGGATTTAACCTGGGTCGGTGGTGATGTGCCATGTGATTTTCAGTATTCTCCACCTTGGAACTCAGTTGTTTAATTTTATTTATTCTGTTGCAGAAATGCTGGTGAGGGAGTGATGGACTTTGCTTGAGAGAAGCACTTCATCTTGATGCTTGTGGGAAATTCAGTATTCTGTAGGCTACAACATTAGCCATGATTTTTTGCAGGATATATAAAATTGTTATTGATATGATATTCAGTTGGATTTAAATATCCACAAGTTCCTTGTTAAGTAGAGTCAAGTTCTGTGTGCAATTAGTTTCTACTTCTTAGAGGGTTCCATTTAGGTTATCTTTTTGTAGCACTAGATTTCTGGAAACTTTCCCTGATGAATTTTGTCAACATACTTGTATTGTTTGCACTATAGGGTGGCTCTTTTTAGATAGTGATTTGTACAATGTTTTTTCTTTCTGACTGAAATGATTTAGAATCCATTTGTTTAATAAAGTTTTCAAGTTTTTTTTTTTTTTGTAATCTGTGATTGTATATGTGTTCTAACAGGGTTGTGTGTCTTACATTTGTGTTATGATATGCTCATTTGTGGTTGCATTATAAAGTCATCTATGAAATGGTGCAATAATTTTATTCTTCTTAGCCATTTTCGCTTTCCGTTGATCAGATACAAATCTAGTTTTTGAAGTTCTTCATGTTTTTTGTAAGTGCAATTTTTTCCTGAATATGAATCTTTACTCAGTTTTTGTTGATATACTGTGTTTAGACCATGAACATTAGAAGGACATAGCTGTTTCCTGTTTATTATCTTCACTATTGATATTGACTGTAGTTTATGGGTTTATGCCATTCTCTATGAAATGTGTGTGTTTATCAGGTCTCATGCAAATGGTATTAGATATTTTGTGACTGCCAACTGTACGACTTTGTGCAGCTGCAACAGTTTAATAATAGGTTGCATGTTTAAAGGGACATCATCTTTTACCTATCATCCTATTTTCCTTATTTACATACTGCCCCAGGTTGGTTTTCATTGAACTTAATGATGCCAATTGCCAAGTTTCTTCATGTGGACTTTATGTAGTGCCTGCGGGGTTATGTTACATGGATTCAGCCCTTTTACACATAGCGGAGCTGCCATTTTGGGAATGCCTACTTCTTCTTTTTATATGATAATCTGAATATGACATTTAAGAAAAACCCAGTAGAGCCAAAAGTGTCCAAATTAATATTACGATGTCTTGCCTTGTTTTCCTCCGAAATTACTTTTTTTCTTACAAAAGTGATAAGTGATTTTAGAATTTGGAATGATGCTTTACATGCTTATGTCCTTGCAGAAGACACAAAGAGAAAAAGGAAGAAGTGACAGAACCAGAGGTTGATCCAGAACGCGACCAGAGGACAGTGTTTGCTTTTCAGGTAATTGGGGATATATATGAAGAAGTTAATGATATTTTCAAGCCACCTCTTGTGTTTTTTTTAATGATTACTAACTTAGTGTTTTGGGAAACATTTTTGACAGATTTCTTTGAAGGCAGATGAAAAAGATGTATATGAGTTCTTTTCAAGGGCTGGCAAGGTTAGTACTGCTTCCATAAGGTCATAATCCCACCTTCATCTGAACTCCTAAAATGGTGGAAAGCGTGTAAAACAAACTATAAAATCTTGAGAGACCATTTCATTTCTTTTTTGTTATTTTTCTGGCCTGGAGTAGTTAATTAAAGTAATTCTTCAATGTTTGCTTAGCACACACGATTATACTCATGTTAGGTATTGGGTTTCTTAACTTAATAGTCCCACTGCTCTACTATTTGCCCATTATACAAAATTGAATTTTCCACTTCCATTTTTATTCTGAGTTATATTTCGTTGCTAATGATGTTCTTAAAACAGTTGCTAATCATATCACTAAGAAAATTATCCTCAATGTTCACAAATAGTCAAACAAGATAGTTATCAACAGAAAGGTGTCAAAATGTCTCAGTATTAGTTTCTCATGTTTCAATAAGTACCAGGATCGTACTCTTATTGCTATATCTCCTGTGTGCCCCAAAATTTACAGGTGCGAGATGTACGCCTCATAATGGACCGCAATTCTAGACGATCTAAGGGAGTTGGGTATGATAAATCTGTCCTTGCATGCTTGTATATTTTTAATGAATAGTTGAAAGCACTTCTATAATAGAATGGCTATCCATGAAGTGTAAAAATAATGTGCTCCTGGGATACTGTAGTGATTAAATCTGTGTGATTTTGGTATCAATATGATCATTTGGGATCTTACTGTACTTTATTTTCAGGTATATAGAGTTTTATGATGTTATGTCAGTCCCTATGGCTATAGCACTCTCTGGTCAACCCCTTCTTGGTCAGCCTGTGATGGTTAAACCGTCAGAAGCTGAAAAGAACTTGGTTCAGTCAACTGCCGGTGTGGCTGCAGCCTCCTCTGGTGGGATCATACCGTATTCAGGTGGTGCTAGAAGGCTCTATGTAGGCAATTTGCACTTTAACATAACAGAAGATCAACTTCGTCAGGTGAGAAATTATAACGCGTTGTCATATGTTTTTAAGAACTGAAATGATCTCTTACATGGAGGGCAATTTTCTTTAGTTAATAAGGTGTGGAAGAATCTTAAGAAAAGGCAAAGTATGTCTTTTGTTTAATTTATATGTTGATGACCTAAATGAGGCTTTAAAGCATATTTTAGTAAATACATTGTCTTGTTGGTTCTTTATCTTAGCATGCAGTTAGTTTTCTTTAATTAATTTTAAATTGATACTTTTCTGCTAAATGGATTTGTAATTGGCTTTCCAGGTTTTTGCCGCATTTGGTACTGTTGAGTTGGTGCAGTTACCTCTTGACGAAAGTGGACAATGTAAAGGTTTTGGCTTTGTCCAGGTTAGTTCAACGGGTTGGAATTATGTTAAAGCAGCCTAAAGCTGCTGGTGTATTTTTTTAATATCATTTACAATCAAATAATAGAAGCCAGCCAAAACATCATATCCAGTGTAATATAATAATAAAAACTTGGAATTGGTCCTTCTAGTGAGTCTTATAGAACTTCATTACTAGAATAAACAGGCAAGCTTGTATGGCATGTTCTGATCTTTAATGAGATTTCTCATGGAGTTGTCTCAATTTTTGTTTTGCAGTTTGCACGCCTTGAAGATGCTAGAAATGCACAAAGTTTAAACGGACAGCTCGAGATTGCTGGTCGAGTAATTAAGGTAACCCAATTTTCTCTTTCTTTTTTGGTTCATAGTTCATGCATTTTGTTGAGCTGGGTTGTCATTATGTTGACTTGTTTATCAATCAAGATGTACTACGTGAATATGATTATAGCCACTTTCATTATGTTGGCAATTATGTTTACTCACATTTCTCCTGTTCAATATCATACATTAACTATATTGGAGCTGAGTTGGAAGCCAATTAAAACTGTTCCTTACATAATGCATGTCCAATTACTAGGCCTTTTATGCATAATTAAAGCAATAGAGATGAGTTATGATGCATCTACAATGTTTTTCTTTGAACTTTCTTTTGCCCTTTTATCCAGGTTTCTGCTGTTACCGATCAGGCTGGATTACAAGATATTGGAGCCAATGCTGCTGATTTTGATGATGACGAAGGGGGTGGCTTGGTTAGTAGTTACTTTTACCAACTTTGCTATTAGCTTCTGCTCACTTTAAAAAAAAAACAATTTATCTTGAAATTTCAAAACTTATGATATTGCAAATAGACCTTAACTATATCACTAAAAGAATTGGAACAAAGTCTAATCTTTTTCCCAAAGAATTTGCGGGTCCCACACCTTGACCCACTTGGCTACATTCATCTGCCCCTCGGGTATTCACCAGATGCTTTTCTACTTCTTCTCAGTCTCTCAATGCGCGCTCTCGAGCACTTCTCATGCAGAAGTTGGATCGCACTGGAACTGCCACAAGGTTTTCTTCTACCCGCATATCAATAACCATGTTTTTAGAATTTGTATTCTCGATATTACATCTTTGCCCTTTTGTCTACAGCATTGTTGGTACCTTAGGCACCGCTGCTGCAAGTAACACTGCACTGGTTTCACCTCTAGTTAATCCACTAGTACAAGGGGCTGTTCCATCTCTTATCCCCGCTGTTCTTTCTTCTGCTGATACAATAGGTGTTCCAAGTGAATGCTTGTTGCTGAAGAATATGTTCGATCCAAAAATAGAGGTTGGTTTTATAGGTTTCTCTTTCGTGCTATACTTATACTTCATCGGGGATGGTCATGATTGTATTTTGTTTTTGGTAGACGGAGCCAGATTTTGATTTGGATATTAAAGAAGATGTGCAAGATGAATGTTCCAAGTTTGGGACATTGACGCATATCCATGTTAACAAGTAAGTATATTGATTTGATTTTGGACACTAAAAGCAAAAAGGACAAAGTCGATTAGGGATGGATACTTCTAGTTAGTCTAATCTTGCCAAAATTTATAACATCGTTTTGCATGTACTATAGAATGAAGGGTTAATTGCACATAACTACTTTTATGGATTGTCCACTCACCAGACCCCACAGTAAATTTCCACAAACACGTGACCTAATAGTACATTTGGACAAATGCATGACTACCCTTGTGAATTCTCACGTGCCACCATCATACAAAATAAACAAACCATCAAAAATGTGTTCTTTCCCCGTCATGTGATCTACTCATGAGTTTAAATTTTCACAAAACTACTCATTCACATCCTTTACTCTTCTGTTTTCAATGGGATTCGGTGGAGGATTCAAGAACGGAATCAAATTGGAATTGGAAGAGTAAAGCGCGAGAGTGAGTAGTTTTTGTGATATTTAAGATTTTCACTCACATGCAAGTCACGTGACCAAAAAAATGATGGCTTCCGTCTAATTTGTACTTTGGTGACACATGAAAATTCACAATCTTTACTATGAAGATTATGGAAAAACTACAATGGGTCATGTATGTTAGTGGGGGATTTATAAAGTTAGTTATGTGCAATTTTAACCAATTATGACACTGTTTAGCCAGTAAAACAGTTAGGTAGGCTAAATATGCCAAGTCTGGTTGTTACTTTCTGACTATCAAATGTTTTTCTTGGTTTGTTTCTTTGTTTAAACAGAAACAGTGCCGGTTTTGTGTACTTGCGATTCGAAAACACACAATCTGCAATGAATGCTCAGCGCTCTCTCCATGGAAGATGGTTTGCCGGGAAGATGATAACTGCAACGTATATGGTAACATTTCGATCTTCCTCAAACTCTACTTTCCTGAAACTCCCATTTATTAATCTGGAAAAAAAATAAAATAAAACTATGTACCGTTTTCATGTGTAGCTCCCTGAGGTGTACGAGACTCAGTTCCCGGAAAGCAGATAGGAGAGGGGAGTTCCAGGGCCGATCCTTTTCACAAAGCAAAAAAGACATAAAAATTATGCCTTGTATTTTGTAATCTAGTGAGTTTGAATTTGTTAAGGCTCTCAAAATTGATCGAGACTATATGGTTTATTCAAAAAAATAATATTCAAAATTCAGTTTGTTTTTAGGTTTTATTATAATTGTATAATAGAAATAAAAGACTTATTGTTAATCATATTTAATAAAATAACTGTGGGAGGGTAAAAGCTTTTATGGCATTATATAATGTCATTTTAACATGTCATCGCTCTTTTTAAAACAAGAGAAGAAATATGTATATCTAGAGAGTTATTGGGAGGATGTTAAATGGCTCTAAACATGTTTTTATCTTGTGCATTTTGCTGGTAGGTGCAGGAGAGTAGAGGCCAATTTATTCAAGAGTGCGAATATTTTGCTTAAATCTACATGTCATTGGCGAATGGCACGGGGAATCTGGAGCAAGAAGATTTTATTCTTAATTAAAGTGAGATGATATTCAATGACAAATACCATAAAACATTGAAATTAGACTAAAATGAAAATTTGAACAAAATCGATGGAGGCACTGTCACAGTTTTAGACAATTTTTTTTAAAAATATTTACAGGTCTAAAAATATGATTTTTAACATTGAAATTGGAATAAGATGAAAATTTGAACAAAATCGATGAGGGATACCATCACATTTCTGGCATTTTTCTACCAAAGTTTTCACAGGTCTAAAAATAAGATTTTAATGTTTCAGGATCATATTTACATTCGATTTAGCTGAAATGGGTTGATATTTAGTAAGGAATATCACAAAACATTGAAATTAGACAAAGATGAAAATTCGAACAAAATCGATAGAGGTACCATTACGGTTTCCAGCAATTTTCTACCAAAATTTTCAATGGCTTAAAATATGATTTTAATGTCTAATGATCATGTTTACGTTTCACTTAGTTGAAATGAATAGATATTTAGTTAGAAATACCACAAAATATTGAAATTAGACGAATATGAAAATTTGAACAAAATCGATAGGGGTATCATCACAGTTTCCGGTAATTTTCTGCCAAAATTTCCACAGTCCTAAAAATATGATATTAATGCCTCGAGATTATGTTTATGTTCCACTTAGTTGAAATGAGTCGATATTTAGTTAAAAATACCACAAAACAATGAAATTAAACGAAGATGAAAATTTGAACAAAATCAATAAGAGTGACTACCAGCACAGTTTCTGTTAATTTTCTACAAAATTTTCATAGGCCAAAAAAATATGAATTTAATGCCTTAATCAAAAAATTATGATAGAAAATTGTCAAATACGGTGAGGCACCCCTTTGGATTTCTTCAAATTTTTATCTTTGTAAAAGTTCAATGTTTCATACAATTTCTAGCTAAATATCAACCACTTCCTTTCATGTGCCTTAAAATATATATTATTAACAAATGAATATATTATTGTGTTTGACCTCGAAAAATTAAGATAGAAAATTAACATAAACTATGACGGTACCTCTTTCGATTTATTTAAATTTATATCCTTAAAAGGTCTAATGTTTTGTACACTTTCTATCCATAGATCGACTTTACTTCACGTACAATATAAATATGATTTTAAAGTTGGAATTTATATTCCCATATTTCAACATCTTTTGATGCTTTATGACTACGTTTAGGATTTGGGCCATTAAATATTAATTTAATTTTTTAATTGAGTTGATTCATATATAATTTAGAAGACATTGGTGAAATAGTTACAAAGGCTCCATTCTTTGAGCCCCTCTTCTAACATTAACATCAGGGGTAATACGGTAACTTTACTCCATACCCTTATCTTTTACATTTACCACCTTATCTCTTCTTTCTCCACCTCTCAAAGCTCTTCTCCAGACTCCAACTTTCTTCCAAACTGCAGCAGGTAATTTTCTTTATTCGTAACTTATATCTCTGTTTATATATGTGAAGCTGATGGTGTGTAAAATGTTCAAATTACCTCAATAAATTAGGGAATAAATATATATATGTGATATTATTGAATCAAAGAAGGTCCATCTGAAACTATTTTCAGACAAAATCTACACTAATGACCCTCATCTAATTAATAATGTGCTATAATTGAAACACATAAGCTTCCTTACCAAGCTCTGCAGAGCAACCATGCCTGAAATTGTGAATGTGTATCTTGTTTATTGATTATATTTACTTTGATGACTCAATTTGTTTTGTTTACTAACATTTATATATATGATTTGGTTGTCTACTAATTAAACTAACTCTAATGAGTTGAAGTAGAGATTTGGCGTGCTCACATCAAAAACCTGCAACCATACCCTAAAAGAAAGGTTTTTTTTTTCTAACCGATAAAAATAGATGAAACTGATCCAGTTAAATCCAGACTGAACCAATTAGTTTAGGACTAGAAAAAGACAAATAATAATAAGTTGGTGGGTGGCATGTCTTTATAGTTTTGGTCTGTATTGATGGTGTCCTCACCAACCAAGCTTGCAGATCATCTCGGTCGTGGCTTCATCATTTGCTACTTTATGTTGATTGAGAGACTATACAATGACAGCACTTTCTCTGTTGATGGTTTAAGTTAAAACTTACTAATCCAACTAAAAGGCACTTTCCATGCACATATTAAGATGGGTTGGTTCAGGGGCGGATTTAGAAGGGTATAGGGTATGTCAAAGCATACCCTTGTTCTCGTAAGTTTCATAATATCGTAGAGCTCTCCGATACCTTCGATTTGATATCTTACGGGACTAAATCGGAGTTCGTATGAAAAAATTATGATTATTTGATCGTCATCAACTTGCTCTGCTTGCATGTGTCTTATACTAAGATGAAAACCTTAAACTCGCACTAGCTCTTTTGGTTTTTTGTTTTTGTTTTAATCCAACATAAATCAAAAGGAACCATTTTAATGTCATCAACTTATAAAATCTGAACTTGAACCATTCTTTTAGTTATATGTTTCATCTTTATTAGTGTGTGTTTCTTGTTTCAATCTATTAGTTTCTAATCATTCATTTCTGTTTTACAGGCATGACTGATTTAACATCTTCAGATCCGACATTGCGACATATGGGTTTCATCATTCAGTATACTGAATGAACTTGCGCACAGCTCGGTCGTGTAAGAAACTCATTTCTCGACTTATCCATGATTATGCTTGTTTCTTACCGCTTATATATGTGTGCTCGTTACAGGTCACTGGTGTGAGAGCTCAGCGATACCATGAAACCAAATTTGTCCCGGCGAAATCACATGTGGGTTAGCTTTGTATAGGATGGTAAAGTCTGTCTTGTAATAGCTGGGTGTCCATACTCTGGTACAGCTTGGCGTACAACCATGAAGAAGTAAACAACGACATCCAACTGTATCAGAGTATGGCCTCCTAGCTGCGACCAGACGGGTTGAGCCATTCTTCACAAATACGGACCTAACATGTGATCCCAATGGGACACGTGTCGGTTTCGTGGTACCGTTGGATCTCCCTGACCAATGACCTGCCGCAAGAACACACCGGAGAGGTAAGAACCAAATACAACCGGGAAGAAATAAACAGAGACTTATGAGGTTCTTAACCAACCATGGTGTGTATGGGTGCATTCGCCACGTATGCATTTATGGAAGTGAAATGGTTGTTCAAACGATGAAGGGATTGATAGTGTGATTTGATGATTATAAATTCAAGTTATGATAATGGTGTTTTTGTCATCTACCATTGGATATTGGTTCATATGTTCCAGACCTACACTTTGCCTTTAGAAGAAGACAATGTCGGCAAGCAGAGGAAGCCTTAGTCTCCACCTGTACCGACACCGCCCAGATCCAAGCCCGGAGGAGAGGACGAGCGTTCGGCGTCAAGAGCTTCCTCTGGCACGGCTTGGTCTCTAGAAGGTGATAGTGAGCTGATATGCTAGTGTTGTTGCAATCCATGGGAAATCCTGTTTTCAATTATCTCTATCTTGATTTGAAACTTTGACGATTAAATCAATATTTGTTACTTATTACCACTGTTGTGATTAGGATTTTGAAACTCCGTATATTGTATTTACAGTAGAGAAGAAGAGTATCAAGCACATAGATAGAGCAAATTGTCTCAAAATCAAGACAAAAAATGTAAAGCTTATGCATATGTCATCAGGGCTAGAAAATGTATGATACATTCAAATGTTTGGTCGACATGGAAAAGAAGGTAATTAAGGGATCTAATTAATGAAAACTCCATCCTCCAGCACAAAGCAACGAAAGAGTTGAAGAAAACCACTGAGCCTCTCCTCCTCCGAGAAGAGAGCAGAACGAGTGCCGGACGCATGGTACCGGTATTCATCATCAGGAGATTCCGAAACACGAAACACCTCAAAACTCAAGTAAAAATCACCAAGGACCGTGCTGGAGGTATCGAAAGGGCACCCGATGCGGCAATTACAGGGGCTTGTAACTAAACTTGCTTGGTCGTACCCAACTTTTGCAGACAAGACGAGCCCGTCCCCGATACCGGTTACCTGAAACGATCCCTTAGAACTCACAAACTTCTCCCACCTCATTCCCATTGACGAACCGTCGAAAGGGACTATCGAAACCTTAACAGAGCAAGACACGACAATGTCATCGGTGTCCTCGAACCGACATATGTAATAGTCCTTGTCGCAGTCTATGTCCAGTCCTTCCTTAAGGAGACTGGAGAGGCAGTTGGGCGTGTCTATCCCTATCCGAGGAAAGCATAACACAACGTTGTCTCCGACCAACAACGAGGAATAGTTAGGATCCAAGGGAAGGATGTTTAGCAAACGATCCGGGCCAAGCTCGAGCCGAATCCTCTTCCACCCCAGCTCGGTTCGGGCAGTGTCGAACGCGAACACGCACCCGACCGATGCCAGAGAGATCAACAAGGTGGATCCCAACACCACATTGCTCTTGACGAGTAAAGGGTCGAAATCGGAACCCAAATCTTTGTCCGGAAAGTCTTCCACCGGAGGGCTTGGAAGAATGGTACACGAGTTCGAGTCAGGATCGTAACATTCAAAGTAGTTTCCAACTTTCTTCAACCCGTGCCCGGTGGATTCGAAGGTATGAGGCATAATGTAGATCTTCCCTCCGATGGTCCAAGCTATTGGAGCCCTCTGGCCACAATTCAACAAACCCGACATCTTCGTAACCTTAGGGTAATCATCAGCTGTATCGATCACATACACGTGACCGCCGAGAAGGTAAATTTTGGCGC
>JAYMSW010004380.1:0-11068 GCA_036897725.1 Erodium texanum | reverse complement strand
TTAACACTAGTAGGCACTGGTCCGCCCCAAAACTATCGTCTCGCTGGGAGGCGCTGCCAGCAAGGGATGTTGTGACATGTCAGTTAATTGTTGGAGTGTGTCAACGGTTGAAAGGAATAATTGGCCCACCATCGGCTCTCTGTTTTTATTTTAAAAAATGCCCTTCGAACACCACAAAATTACGACCGTGCCATCAACTGAACCCCTATAAATACTTCTCACATTCCAACTAAAAGCCATTAAAAATATATAGAATTATACGTCTGATCATTTATCAAAATCATCAAACAGTTCATCTTCCCCATAGTACCTAAGGGGAGCTTCGTCCTCAACGGGAGGCTCTTATTCGTCTTTACTCGAAGGCTTAATCTCTTTACTACTGGGGGGAGGGGGTCTAGCTCTTGAACACGAGGCGATGGAGGAAGGGTCAGGTCCTCTTCTACCGGAGGCGAGGAAGGAAAGAACCGATATCCATCGTAGTCAGGGTAGCCGAGACAAAGAGGGTCAGGGAGTAGAGGGGGAGACCATTTGTACCAACCATATGATGCTTCAGAGAATGAATCGAAGTTATACATCCAGTCTCCATCCCACTCCGGCAGCGATTGGGGGTTCCGAACATGATGTCGGTGGGAGCAACATGAGTAATTGAAGAGTGGATATGTTGGAGATGGGTGTGGGTTGGAGATAAGAAACTTGCTGGTATTTATAAAACCACAAAATACTGTAAGGAACGTGAAGGAGCAAGAAAAAAAAATATTTGTTTTCTCTTCGAAATTGAATGGAGACGGTAAAATTCCCGCACATTTGAAAACCTTTGGTGCACACAAAATGATTAATAATTCTAAAACATATCCTTCTGTCAACCTGACCCATTTTCTATATCAGCATGAGAAAAAAAAAACGATATTTGCTATATTTAACGTAACTAGACTCATCAATGATCACCATATCAAATACATTCAATGACATAGATCTAATATGGATGTGTGACTAGAAATTACATGCAATATGATCTTATCCATGTCTACTTCCAATTTATCCTTGTTTCTTAACAAAGATAACACTCGTGTGAACAACGTATTCAAGAAAGACCCTGAGTGTCAAACCTTTATTTATTGTGTTTGCTAGCATACAGTTTACTCTTATGTGCCAAAGACATTATCTGCTTTGAACTCCACATTCCTATTATAGAGGAATGTGCAACTGCAGTTTATTTTCATAACTTTAAATTGTCTTATTGTAATTTCCAGAGAATGACAAAAATAATGCATTCATGTTTCAATCTTTAGTGTTTGTTGACACTTATCCAGAATATAGCTCCTCTGGTCCACACGTATACTTATGTCAATTAGTATTGCAGGCATGTTTTTGGAATCTTAATGTCAATCAATGACAGAAACATGACCGCAGTACTGATCAGGATTGGTGGAACTTTCTTCTTGAGCAGCAACTGAGAGATTGCCAAAAACTACTCTGGAGCCTCCATAGCCGCCGTGACATCGTGAGTACTGGAGAAGGTAGGAGACCTTAGATCGATTGCACTATGTAACGTAATCTATAAAATCATAGTAAAGGTACCTATAAATAGATTAAATCCCCGATGTCTCATGCCATTTCAAAGTATCAAAGAGCTTTTATCCTGGGAAGACTTATTTATGATAATATTCTCATATCAGTTGACGTGTTGCACTATATTAAGCGTAAGTGATGTATGTCAAATTTAACGGTGTTTTTATACCATATTTATCCATACCCTATCTATATTTGTTCCATAGTTCGTTTAATATTAGTATTATTTTTATTTTATAATATATATATTTGTTACCTTATTAAGCCCGCACCCACCAGAGTTCCCCCAACACGGCCCCACCCGATCACCCATCTGGATCGGGCGCAGTCCGCGACTCGGCTCCAACCTGCTCGCTAACCCGTATTCAAAAACCCTTTTTTGCCTCGTTTTTCATGCACAACAGCCATAGTTGTAGATATCAGATTTTAGAGAGAGAGAGGCATTATAGAGAGAGAAAGTGAGGGATTGAAGATAAAGAAGGAGATTTATGAGGATTAATGCCTAAATTGGTGAAGTGTATCAACTCTTGATTTAATGCATTTCTTTGTTTATTTCTTCATGTTTTCTTCTTTTGTTGCTATGTCTAGCTAAATCTAACATCTAAGGCATGTGTGAGTAGATATTGTTGTTGATTATATTCGGTAGTTGTGTAATCTTGTAAATATGGGGTTAGATTAAGTGTTCTTATTTGATTTAATCTTAATGCCCCATTTTCTTAATTGCTTAATGGGTGATTTGTATTAATGCTCAATACTTGAAAGATGAGGGTGTTAATGGGTCTAGAATTAACTAAGAGTTGGGCTTAAATCCTATATATAAATATTTTGATTGACACAATTGCAATAACCATAGAATTGATATTCGAAAGTTAGAGGTTTCCACGGAACTTAAGGCTTTGAGTCTCTCTACATCTAGATTAGAAATAATTAGGTGGTTAGACTCTAGTAGGATCCTAATTATCGAAAGAAGTTAGGATTAGTGTAGAGGAAATCCGTTGTCCCTAACTTGACCCGTATTTATAAGATTTGCGATTGGCCTAATACATCGACGTGTCTCTACGAACCCGTAAATGCCTTAGGTTGTTTTGCTCTTGATTTCTAAAACTCATTTATTTTGCAACTTTATTTTGTTGCATATTGCTTGTTACTTGTTACTTGAAAATTATTACAACCAATTGTTAGAAATAGCTTGAGTAAAATTATATAAGCTTGTGATTGTCTACTACTCCTTGTGGGATCGATCGGTACTTTACCGAATTTATATTATTTGAACGACCGTGTCTTGATGCACGTTAAAGAAGAATTCAAAAATCTTCGATTCGTCACTCAATATCGCCACCTGGCTGCAGTCTCCAACCACTGCTCTTCTCAACGAGTCAGGCTGATGGGTCTTTCTTCTTACATTTTTACTCCCATCCCCCACCACCCATCTTTTCCCCTGTTCACTGGGTCTGGTGAGTGATTGTTTCGAAGTCACATTTTAAGACTGATCCATTACAGTTTTCTGGTAAGGGATCCGAGTCTAGAGGATTTGCTCATGTAGTCTCCTGTATTACTGTTCACTAGTTCAACCATGGAGTTAAGGTCGAAGGAGCAAGTGCTTGAGCTTCTCATTTCTTCTTCTTCTTCTCTCCTTTATAACTCATTGCTTTACATTATTGTACTTTTCTACAGTCGTACCTCTCATGGTCAGATACACACCTCAATTTTCTTAATATATCTTGTCATTCTACTAAAAAAAATAATAACACTTATTATTACATAAACCAATCTTGTCGACTAGCTGAGCACGTGCTGGTTAATAAATTAGTTTTTGTTCTCAACTATCGAGTATATATATTTATTTATTAATTTAACCTTAATAAAATATTAGATCAACGGTCAAGATTCGGTTTGATAAGCAATGTCGTTCGGGATGAGAATATTTCAAAATACATACACCTTGGTTCGAGATATCTTTCTCGTATAACTAATAAAATTATTAATTAAATTTGTTAAACTAATACGTGTAGAAAAGTAATGAGTAAAAAAAGACTTTACAGCTTACAACACTGCCTGAAGTAGCAACGATAGTTGAAAGAGAGAGACAAAGGTGTGGTCTTCTTTGAAATTTGAATGTCTTCCAGATCTTGATGAGATGTATCTTCTGAGTTTAGTCTGTGAGTAATTTTATTTCCATTTTAGTGAATATTTCTTGCTGAGATCTAACATGCATGCATTTGTTCAATGTTTTGCTTTCAAGATTAGTCATGTTTGTGTTTAACGAAAGATCTATGCATGTTTTGCTTCATTTCACATTTTTGTAGATCTGTTCTTTTCTTCGAACTTATTTACTTCGTTTTCGTAGACTGACTTCGTACCTGAACTTCATTTCCAAAGGCTTATATTCAGGGCGGATTCAGAGGGGTATAGGGTATGCGGCTGCATACCCTTGTTTCCTAAAGTTTCATAATATCGTGGAACTCTCAGTCACCTTCGTTTGGATATATTACATGCTTAAATCAGAGTTCGTATGAAAAAGTTATGATCATTTGAAATTCCGCTGCGCATTTGACCTATTTTTATACTTTGAAACACTTATTTTTAGTTAAAAATCTCTCCAACAATCCGATTGTTGGTGGCATACCCTAAATTATATTCGTGGCTCCGCCTCTACTTATAATGTGAAATTATGAGAGTGATTTATTTGCTTAGCAACAAACTGTGCTCATTAAATTAGGATTAATAACATTGCTACTTAATTCATATAGCAAATACTAAAATGAGATGTTACAAAGCGGTCAGTGCTTAGTCTTGTGACTTACAATCATAAACTCGAGTCACAATAACAATATAAATCTTAATACTGAAAAAACTGAAACATTGTAGTTAGTTTTTTTTTTTTCTTATGCATCTTGTGATTGTAGTTGGTTTTCTGTTTTCATGGCTTTCACTTGATTGTTGCTATACATATACATACCCTTTCTATTAGTTATTTTATGAGATAAATACGTTAGATGTTTTTGAAATCTTACCCTATGTTTTTTACATAGGAGTCCTTGAACTTTGATTTTGTCAGTATGATATAATTGGTACTTATATGACCCGACCCAGAGTGAATGATTCATTTTCATGCAGTGTAACCTTGGACGGCTTTGAGTGAAAAATTAATGATCCATTTACCTGTAGTGTTGCAGATCATAAACAAATATTGCGTTCGAAATTAAAATGCCAAGTGGTACCACAGTTGTCTCTGCAATAACAGGTACTCCTTCAGTTCATTAATTTCCTCATTTCTATTACTCTGAATGTTTGATTTAATTAATCGTTTATAGTATACTTGTCCCTCATTTTCAGGTTAATTAGTGTATGATACATATGTAGAAAATGGCAGCTGAGTTTGGCATCTCTATTGGAGCTAAGATATCAGAGAATCTGGTTGAGCCTATACTAATGCGGCCCCTTCGTCCTATTTTCTGCTTTCGAAGTATCGTTGATGATTTTCAAGATCAAAGCACGAAGCTGATTGCAATTCAAGAGAGGGTGGGAAATGAAGTGCAGCGTGACAGAGATAATGCTCAAGTAATCAACCACAGTGTAGAAGAATGGATAGAAAAAGTGAATACAGCAATGCAAGAAGTGCAGCTCGTGGAGAACGAGTTGGAGGAAAATAAGAGATGTTTTCGATATAGTTGGTGTCCCAACTGGACTTGTCACTACAAGTTCAGCAAGCAAGTATCTCAGGTTACAGCCACTATGAAGTCATTAAGTGGAGAGGGTGATTCATTCAGCTCAGTCCCGCGCCCTCCTGCTCTCCATCAAGATGTTACTGGCTCGCCCTCATATGCTGCCTTTATTCATACTCCGTCTTCACAATCTGCTTTCAATCAGATCATGGAGGCGCTGAAGAAGGATGATGTCAACTTTACTGGAATTTATGGCAAGGCCGGCACTGGGAAAACAGGCCTAGTCGAACAAGTTGCTCATAAAGCTCAAGGCGTCTTTAAGCATGTCATCCTGGTTCGTCTCTCACAAAATCCTCAAGTTAGAGACGCACAAGGTATAATTGCAGATCGTTTGAGACTCTCACTACATGGGTTGGAGAGTGAGGAAGCAAGAGCAGATACATTGCGGCTGAGGTTGATGAAAGGTGGCAAGATCCTTATCATTCTTGACAATGTGTGGAAGGATTTCAATTTGGGCGCAGTAATTGGAATTCTCCCAGGTGACTGCAAAGTTCTATTGACAGGGCATGATCAAACCCGCGTTCCTAGTTCTATGCACACTCAGATGCACGTTGAGTTGGAAACCTTATCAGAAAATGAAGCTTGGACTCTGTTCAAAAGAGTCATCGGTGTTGGTGATGAAGTCAGGACGCAAGATGTGGCCAAGAAAGCACTTGTAGAATGCTGCGGCCTTCCCAAAGCAGTTGTAGCAATGGGAACGAACCTAGTTGGAAGGAGTGCTCATGAATGGGGGGAAACTCTTCAACAATTCAGGACAGCTAAGCTTCAAATCATTGATAGTCTCAAGGTAGATGTCATAAATCTTAGGTCAAGACGAGAAAGGGTGAATGTTGATATCGAGATGGCAAAAAAGAAGGCCGGGGAAATTTATGAAGATGTTAAAAAGTGGTTCGAGGATGTGGAGACAATCATGAATGAATTTGAGAAGGTTGAGAATGAGTTGAAGAAGAGCGTATGGTGTTTTCACGAGCGGGAAATGGCAGCCAAAATAGAGGAGTTAGAGGCATCTGTTAAGAACCTTTATGCAAAAGGCGATTTCAAGCAGGTCTCGCATCCTACTCCGCTTGAGCCAGGCATAAGATTGTTGCCATCTGAAGATTTTCTGTTTTCAAAGGCTGCAAAATTAGTTTTCAATCAAATCATGGATGCATTGAAGACAGACGACGTCAATATGATTGGATTGTACGGCATGGGAGGGATCGGAAAAACAACATTGGCAAACCAAGTGCACAATGAAGTCACAAGGCAGAATGCACTAGCTGTCATGATTACGGTCTCTCAAAAGCCAGATGTGGGAAACATGCAGGACAAAATTGCAGATTTGTTGGATCTCAAATTAGAAAAAAAGACACTGGAAGGAAGAGCAATTGAATTGAAAGGCAGATTGAAGGATAAGAAGATCCTCATAATTCTAGATGATGTTTGGAAGCAACTTGACCAGTATAGGGGTAATGCTTGGTGCCTGCAAGGTTCTCATGACAACCAGAAGGAGGGATGTGTTCTCTTCCATGGATTGCTAACGAGAGATTCAACTACGTATGTTCACTGCAGATGAATCACAAAATTTCTTTAAGAAAAAGGCTGGGTTGTCCAATGAGTTGGAGCTGGATGACGTAGCAAAACAAGTAGTTGAAGAGTGCAAGTGTCTTCCTATAGCCCTTGAAACCGTGGGAGCGGCGTTGAAAAACAAACATAAAGATGGATGGGTAAGAGCATTGGAAAAACTAAGAAATGCAAGACTTATGGATGTTATTGGGGTCAATGATGATGAAAAAAATGCTTACAAATGTCTTCGACTCAGTTACGATTATTTGGAAGGCCAAACACAAGCACAATTTATATTGTTGTTATGCTCTCTTTTTCCGGAAGATTATGAAATTGAGGTGGAGGATTTGACTCGATATGCATTTGGGATGAAGTTGTTTGACCGTGTTGGGTCAATTGAGGATGCGAGGGGAGAAGTTCGAGAGACGGTTCAGTTTCTCAAAGATTCATGTTTGTTGTTAGACATTCATGATGATGAAGATAAGGTTAAAATGGACGATGTGGTTCGTGATGCTTTGTTATGGATACGAGGCACTGAATCCCAAGAAAGGAACGTATTAAGCGTGAGAGACAGCATCGATTTAGAAGACTTAATGAAGAATAAAAGTTTTCAGAAGTGCAGAGCAGTATCGTTCATGTCTGAAGTCCTCCCTCATCTCTCCATAGATAATAACTTGGTATGTCCTCATCTTGATATTGTTTTAATCTTTAGCAATGGCAACGATAAGTCTGTTGTCATGCTTTGGGAAGGATTTCTCAAGCACGTGAAGTTCCTAAAGGTTTTGGATTTTAGGGGTGGTGGGAAATATAATAAGTTCAGCTTTGCAATGCCTCGATCACTTGATAGTTTGGAGGATTTCCAACTCCGTGCTGTAATGTTGAGATACTGTGAATGTCGGAACAGTTCTACTCTACAACAGTTGAGTAAATTGGAAATATTGGTTCTAAAGGGTTGTGAAATTGATTGCGGAGAAGACATAATGTGGGGATTGAAGGAATTAAGATGGTTGGATTTGTCAGGGTTGTGGGCATTAACAAGTAAGAATCCTCGCAATTACATCAGTGCATTGACAAAACTGGAGGAGTTACATAGTTACAAATTTTCATCAGAACCAGATAGAAGCAGCTTATCTGAGTTGAATTCACTACCTAACTTGGTTGCATTAACTATTATGGAGTTTTGGGACACGAACTATTTCACACAGGGATTTAGTTTCCCAAATCTACGAAGGTACGACATTGTTCTAGGTACCTCAAATCCATTGCAAGGGAGTGCAAGACAAGGTAGACGTTTAAGGCTGAGAAAAATCAATGACCAGTCATCGATGATAAATATATGTAAGAAGTTGTTTCCCACTGTGCAAGATTTATACGTGAATGATTGTGGAGACTTGTGTTCTCTATCTGCTTTTGATTGTTCTGCAAAAGGGTTCTTACGAAAGTTGGAAATATTGGAAGTTGGCAGCTGCAACAAGATGAAAAGTGTGTTTGAGTTTGAAGAGGACGAGAATGATATTCTGCAACTACAGTCCTTAAAGATTTTGAAGCTGGTATATTTAAGGGAACTGAAGCAGGTTTGGGAGGGGCCCACCAGATCCGTAACTCTATGCAACCTCACCCAAGTGGAGATCAACAGTTGCAACAAACTGAGATGTATCTTTTCATCACTATCTCTCGCTACAAGCCTCCAGCAACTGGAAATATTGGAAGTCAAATTCTGCGCCCGAATGGAATGTGTGTTCGACCTTAAAGTGGACCACAATGATGGTAATAGTATCAGTAGTACCGTGCAACTACGGTTCTTAAATATTTTGAAGCTGCACAGTTTACGGAACCTGAAGCACATATGGAAGGGGCCCACCAGATCCGTAAGTCTATGCAACCTCACCCAAGTGGAGATCAGAGATTGCCACAAACCGAGATGTATCTTTTCATCACTGTCTCTCATTACAAGCCTGCAGCAACTGGAAATATTGGAAGTCAGCTACTGCGCCCAAATGGAATGTGTGTTCGACCTTCAAGTGGACCATAATGATGGTAATAATATCAATAGTACTGTGCAACTACGGTTCTTAAATATTTTGAAGCTGGACAGTCTAAGGAACCTGAAGCACGTATGGAAGGGGCCCAACGGATCCGTAAGTCTATGCAACCTCACCCAAGTGGAGATCATCAATTGCGAAAGCCTGATGTGTCTTTTCCTCACCGTTGCTTGGTACCAGTCTCCAGCGGCTGGAAATCCTCAAGATAGAAAGATGTTATGATTTGGAGGAAATTATTTCGCAGAGAGCAGGCAGTGATGGTGGTGGTTTTGGCTGTTGTTGCTGCTTTACGAATTTGAGAGAGCTGCAGGTGTCTTTTAATGATAAACTCAAGACGATATTCCCAACAATGAAATCAACAGACAGAGCTTCTCATCTTCATCCTCAAAGTCATTGTCATTGTCATCTTGCCAAGCTACAAAAGATTGATATACATTATAACGTTGAATTAGAGCACGTGTTTGGCCATCAACCTCCAGAGGAAGAGGATGTGCCGAATTGTCTTACAATGTCTACCATACATGTCGTTGCAACTCAATCACAAGCTCTATCACCAAAGGTAATTATTTTATTTTTATCTCATTTCCCTTTGCTGAATGGTTGATTAGTGAATATAATCCTCCATGATGTACATTACAGCCAGAGTACAATCCCGTGCACAACATTCAAAGAGTTGAAGGACAACTACAGAGCACAGTTATATGCTTCTCATCTCTGATATCAGTAAGCGTGACAGATTGTCCCAAATTGAAACATGTTTTCACAACATCCCTTGTTACCGGCTTACATCATTTGGAGGTGCTTCGTTTCTGAAAGACCTTTGCTTTACCGACTGCCCAAAAATGTGCACAGAATTTGATGTCTGGATAGCAAAGGTAATGACACTATACTGCTCACTAATTATTTCATTTGTTTCTCTATGTACAAGAAACTAATTAAGTGTGTTGTTTAATTATTATGTTAAACTATATGTTGGGCAGCAATTAATTCTTTAGGTTGAGAAGTTAAGCCAGATATTATTTATCAAATTTAATTAATTGCTAACTTGTTAATCACATGCGCATGCTAGCTGCACCCTATAATATTATATGTACTATTTCCTTATTGGTGAAATTCATGATTTTGACTTACTTCCAGGCAGTTAAGAATTGAAACATCGTTTTGCAATGAAAATTGCTACATGTTTACCCAAATTGAAGAGGCTCATCGTACAAAGATGCAATGAATTAGAAGACGTGATCATGGTAGAGGAACGGGAGGACGATGCAAACATAGAAATGATTGCTAAAGTTAGTTTCAAGAGTTTGAAAGTCTTACATGTGAGTAAGTGTAAGAAACTGAAATCAGTATTCTCAACCTTCATACCTCTTCCCAAACTGCATACTCTTCTACTCGAGAGTAACACAGTTTTAAAGAGCCTATTTCGACAATCAGATCGTGATTGCACCTCGGACTGGACACATTTGAATGTGCTATCAGTTACAGGATGTCCGAAATTGTGCACAAAAACTATTGCTATCGTAAAAAGTCAAAGTCAATTACAAGCTCGGTCACCTACAAAGGTAATGATTTACTTTGTTTCCTTATCGAGAACAATCTTACTGATTTTTCTCTTTAATGAGAAAGAAATGTAGGCTTGCTCTAAATTATATTCATTACTTAATTGATTATTTCGGTTGTATAATTAACTATTGGTTGTTAATTAGTTTTATCTATATCTCTGATTTGCACAACCTAACTAACCTATTTTGCTCCAATTAGTTATGTGGAATACTCTTTCCGTCTTAAAATCAGTGTCTCTTTTCTTCAAGTGGGAGATGCTTATTTTTGGATGAAACGAGTATTCTGTTAAATAGTTTTCATCTAATTATATGTAACTCAGAGTAATAAGTATAGTTTTACTAATTGTTGTCAGAAGTGCAATGTGAAATGATGTATTGCTGAATTAATTTGATTGTTAGTGATAACAATATGAATGTATTGTTGTATTCGATGTGTAAAAGAGATACAGAAGCCATATATTTATAGTGCTAGGGCTACACTTGATACAGGAAACTCTAATAGGTCTGGGCCTAATGTACGGGCCTATACAATATACATCTAACACCCCCCTCAAACTCAAGATGGGGGCAACGAGTCCAAATTGAGTTTGTCAACAAGTGGTCTGAACTTCCCTAGAATAAGTGC
>JAYMSW010004379.1:0-11069 GCA_036897725.1 Erodium texanum | reverse complement strand
CAACTACTCAAACTAATAATAATTCTAATTCAATATATTATAACTCATAATTTATCAATACACACACACATATAAGGGAACTTTCACATGAGAACTCCTCTTATCATAGAAACTAAGAACCAATCTGAATCGTTAGATCAGTACATCTACTGCCCCAAAATGCAGGGGGTGGGGTAATTGTGAATTAACTAAGGCAAAAAAAATTTAAAGTTTTACTTATTTACGATTTTACCATTAATAAATCTATTTTACATCTGGCCTTTGGATCGTGTTAATCCAACAGTGCAGATTGCTTCTCGGTTTCTATGATAAGACATATATATATAATAAAAAATTCTAAAAAAATCCACAATCCAATTAACTATAGTCTCCCTCTCACAATCGTCAAATATATAATGAACTTAATTAATTTTCAAAATAATTTACACTACTTATATCAAATTAAACTAATATAAAATACAAAATCAAATTTTACAATTATTTCAACAACAAAAAATGAGCTCAAAATCTCAAACTTTTGAGATCGAGTAGATGATCAAGACAATACACAAATAGGGAAAGATTTTTGAGCTCAAAATCTCAAACTTTTGAGAAATGAGCTCAAAAACCTCTCTAGTTCGAAGTTGTGGATGTTGAACCACTTGGGCGACGCAGCATTAAAATCATGCATCAACCAAGTTAGCGGTCAACCACCACGTTTAATTTCAGTCAGACTTTATGACGGCTTGGGCGACGCAGAAAAAAACGTTGCCTAGGTACTTCTACAGCGACATAGAGTAAACAGCGTCGCCCAAGTAATAACTACTTATGCAACGTAGCCAAAATGTTGTGTCGCCCAGGATATCCAGCTCGGCGTAAAATTTCTCAAGACATAATTTGTTTTTAATTTTAAGAAAAACCAGAAATAAAATGCTTAATAATTTGATTTTAATTTTAAGAAAAACAAGAAATAAAAATTTTTAAGACATTTTTTTGAAGGTATGCAATAATCCCACTTCATTCAGTAATCCTCGATCTTGAAAAAGAAGATATGCAACTTCAACCATGAGGGACATCTTAACACACCTACATTGCAACGCCAAAAACATTTAGGCATTCAGAGAAAGAGCCAAGCCTCAATCATACAAATACACCCTCCAAATTCCAATTGCCGAACTCATTTCGTTTACCAAACATTCCTTGGATACTATTTCACAAGCTTTGATCTCCATTTTCTCCACGGCAACAATCCTTTCTCTCCCACCAACGGATCCACAAACCTTCTCTTCAGTCTCTCTCTCTTTGATTTCTCCTTCAACTCCGTGCTTGTAAGAGTGAGCTGAGGGCTCCCAAACTGTGATGCTTCGATAATTTGGCTCACCATCTCCAGAATTTCGCTTATTTTGGGCCGTGTCTTAGGATGCCTCACTAGGCACCGGTTGGCCACAGATGCTAGCTCATGAGCAGCCTTGAGGGAATAGTTACCTTCGAGCCTTGGATCCATCACCAACCGGAACTTCTTTAGGTCAGAGAGGTGTGGCCTCACCCATTCCAGGAGCTTCTGCTCGTTTTTGGGGCGGTTTCTGTCCATGGGACGCCTGCCCGTGATGAGCTCATATAGGAAAATTCCGTAGCTCCATACATCACTCTTAGATGTAAGGCGCCCGGTTTGAATGTACTCGGGAGCTGCATAACCTATGGTTCCTACAATCTGTTTGGACATGACATCATAAGGATCAAATAATTTATTCCACATAAGATTCCTCAAAAAATGACATATCTTGCATTCACAACCATACATTCAGAAGCATACACAACGCACATTTAGAAGCATCATTTTGAAACAAATTTACACAAAAAGGCAAGTTCAGGAACTTTTCTGCAATTATCATAGAAAGCTAGGATTTGCAAAAAGTGAATACCTCGTGTACTTTTTTGCAATTATCCCAAAATGTTATCTTCAATAATCATATCCGATATGAAGTCTCATTATAGGACATGGTTCACTTGCAAGTTTCTACATTATATAAAGGAGCAATCCACAATAAGTTGCCTTAATCTTGAGTTTTTTTTTTTGAAAAGTAATCTTGAGTTTTATTACTACAGTATATACAAAAATTAAGGAATAATGCACAGTATCATGAGATTTTTCTAACGTACCGCAGTTGAGACATGACTTAATCCATCTGAAGGCCCGAGCCTGGCCAATCCAAAGTCTGATAGCTTCGCATTCCATTGGTCATCCAGAAGGATGTTTGAAGACTTAAAATCTCTGAAGATAATCTGCGCCAGTAAATATCGAAAATAAGAATAAGATCAATCCAATGCACCTATTCGTTTTCTTTTGTAAGAAAAAAAAAACTATTTCTTGAAGGCCAAACATAAAGTAGCATGGCTCATAAGGAAAATTGTTCAAGATACAGTTGAATGGAAGTAAACTTTACAAGATAGCAGATAAAACACAAATGGCTTGGTAGAGAACATGAAGTCATACCATCGAAGTACAAGGTCAGGACATATAAGAAAAAACGGATGCTTGGTAGTGGACTACATACTTTAAGAGATAAGGACTCTTGTTTCTCGAGTCTAGTCATTAGTTGTGCTTAAAGACCAACCTTACTAAAAGCATACGTGCAAGTGCATTATCGCATTGCACATGGTTATCTAGGAGTAAACTATGCTTCACATTACGTGCAACACAATCTAATACCTGGAAATCCATTCCTTCGTGAAGGTATGCTAAGCCTCGGGCAGCATCTTGGGCTATTTTCATTCTTGTGTTCCAGGAAAGAGGTGCCTGGAACCTACTTGTCAAATGATCCTGAACGCTCCTATTGGGCATATACTCATAAACCAGCAGCCTCTGTATCCCTCTTTCATCATCTTCAGCACAGTAGCCTATTAAATTGACGAGATTTGGGTGCTCAACAACCCCTAAAACATTCACTTCTGTCACCCATTCTTTGTGACCCTGCAACAAAAGTGAAAGCCTATATAAAGAGAATGCAACAACAAAAATAAATAAATCATAACAAGTAAACATATGAATTTAAGAACTGCTTTTTACTGAAATGCTTTCAATGAATCATGCTTACCTGCAATCCTCTCCTACTCAGTTGCTTGACAGCAATATCTATTTTCTTATGTGAATCATCTGTGCTTCGGATTATACCCTTGTATACACCACCAAATCCACCTTCTCCAAGCATGACAGAACGGCTGAAATTCTTTGTGGCAGTCTTCAAATCCGAGAACGAGAATTCTCTAAGGTTGCCATGTCTTTGAGACAAAAATGCAAGTGAGCTTACAGCTGAGGTTTCTGTGCTAAACTCTGAAGTGTTCTGGGAATTAAAACCAGACCCAGATCTCCTCATATCAGGATCAGTTGACATGGATGTCGATGTGGAGCGAGCGGATGTAGACTTTTTAGTCCTTGGTTCATCATTTTGCTCAGTGTTTGAGAAATTAAAACACTTCATGGCCCTCAAAACCCAATTCACTCACTGCATTATCCCAAAAATATATTACCATCAAGCAATGCCAGTGGATTCAGTTCATGAAATTCATAATTTTGAGCTTATTGATAAAAACTCAAATCCATGTACCTCTAAAACCAATATGATTATTATAGATAAAAAAATCTAATTAAAAAAAAACTGAGATGAACAAAAAAATCCCAGTATTGCTTCTAATACTCAAAATTACATTCGATGTACCCTTTTGCCAAATTCCCATAAAATTATCAAAACCATTTGGAAAAAATACTCGATCATACTCTGACGAACTAAAATATAGCAGAAAAATTCAACCTCCGAATTTGCAGAAAGGGGTCACCAAAACATCATGCAAAAACAACGATTTCCGAGACAGATTAACTAGAAAGGAAAGAAGAAAAAAACCTCACCTTTCATGTACTTCTAGTAATTGAAGAATCAGCTCATCAATATCAGTCGTCACAAGAAAACTTGATATTGATGGAGACCCAGAAATCAGAAAGGAAGAGAGGACTTGACGAGCAGGGCATGATCTGGAAAATGGAGGGTCAAAAAGCAGGCAGCTGGAGCTTAGCTCAACAACCCCAAAAATCCGAATAGAAAAATAATGTCCGAAACCAAACACCACAACCAGAAATTGCAAATAATAAAGAAATGGGAAGAAAAGTTGGGAGATAGCAAGGAAAATGGGTGGTGTGAAAAGGGTTGCTTGTGAATGTGAAAGCGAAAGCGAATCCGAGTGAGGTGTGGGGAAGATTCAAGATCGTAGGTGACATTGCCATGGTGCGTATCTGCTCCGTTTTGTTTGTCCAGAATGTAATGAAAATGAAGGCAGAAATGACCCGACTCAACCGGACCGGATTTTAAGATTAAGCCCATATAAATTGGCCGATAAAGGGAACCGAAACAAGGCCCAAATAGGGTAGGCCCGTATTGCGACCCGCATCGGTGAGCCCGCATTTGACTGTTCTCGTGTTTACCCTTAACAGACTTCCCACACAGTCGAGTCGAGAGTCAATACTCTCTCTCCCTCTGAAGGTGTTGCGAGACCACGCACAGGCGCAACCATGGAAGCTCTGCGTAGAGCCGGACCTGCTCTCACCCTCGCAATCTTATCTCTTCTCGCATTGCTCGCCAGATCCTTCTCTCAGGACCTCCAGATCGTCAACGCCGAGCGCAGAGTATGCTCATATCCTTTATATTGATAACTCGAATCATTGCGCTATTTTCCTGTACTGGGTGTGTTCGTTTGCTAGGAAACTGTGGGAAAATTGTATTTGAGGTCTGGATTCATGATTCCAGGCCCGGCGAGATGCGTTTGTAATTTCGCTTCTGCTCATTTCCTTGATCTGAATTTACATGTGAAGCTATTTCTCGTGTATCCAGATTTATTTCACTAGGAAAAGAAAATTTTAGGTCCGAATTCATGAATTTCGCCTTGCTCATGTCCCTGATCTGAAATTTGAGGTCTGCTCGTTTTAGGTCCAAATTTCAGGTGTTGCAATTTGTCTGTGTGATTGTGTACTTGTTAGTCTAGTTGTCGATTCTGAATTTCGCCTTGCTCATGTCCCTGATCTGAAATTGTGTACTAAGACATTTTTAGTGCATTTGGTGTTTTTGTTTGCTAGGAAAATTGTGGGAAAGAAAAATGGATGTCCAATTGTGATTGTATTTGTTGTCTAGACAACATTTGAAGTGTTCAGCTCTTTCTCCTTATTCTGATTGATCTTTCTCCTTATTCTGAATGGAAAATTTGCTTAGTTGGTATTTGACTTCAAATTATTGCAATACAAGCATCTTTTTTATGCAAATGCATAAGTATGAATTGGGTAGTTTAGGATTGCATTGGAAGGTATCTTCATAGGAATTCCAGAATTAAGGTATCTTGTGAAATTTACACTAGAGATTCTGTTATGTTAGTATGTCCATGCATGATGAAGCGATTTAATGCACCATTAACAAGAATTATTGCTCAACCGTGTTTCTTGTCTCTTTTTTGAAATTAGAATAACAGAAAGCATGTGCTTGTTCCTTTCACGGTATTTCTCACCTATGGAATATGTGGTATTTGTACTTTATTGTTATGGATGTAGTGTCAGTTGTGAAATTGTACAAGTATTTATCATTCTATTTGGATAGCTTCATAACTAATGCCATCTTAATTTATTTTATTTTACCACCATGTTTTGCTTTGGGAATACTTGGTCCATTTATCTTTCTGTATCTGACTATTTAAGATAACTTCTGCAGGTTGACTTGTCTTCACACATTGTTAGAGTGTTCTTGACCCTAAAGGTATTACTTTCTAATTCATGTTTTATCTATATGTTTAACAGTAAAGAAGAATCATTATTACCCTTAAAGAAACCATTAGTTTATTTTTCTGAAGGAAGGAGAAGGTATTTATTTATCTGTATACAATTACAAATATATAACTGATTTGTATAATAATAATTTCATTATATGGAGATGAAGAATTGAATAATGTTCATATGCTCGTCTTGTCGTCTTTGAGCTAGCTATCCTACTCTACATACAATTTTGGTGAATTCGTACCCCTCCCTTAGTCATCTTGTCCTCTAGGATTTAGATTGTCAACTCAAAAATGGAAATTCTATAGCCATCTCCAGATATCCTAGTTACTGTACTGACACAAAGTTAACACATTTTCATGTTTTGCAGAATAAACTAAAATAATGATGAAACAAACTTATCTGAGTGTAGCCGTATGATATGGTCAAGTGCTCGGGATCGCGTCACAGGGCCTGAAATTCCCGAAGCACTCGAGCTTTCTTCTCGAAAGAGAGAAGAATATTTCTTCCGGCGACCTATGGTTGCCACAGAGTTCGTTGAGAGAGAACTCTAATCGCTTAACCTAAATTACTAACTATGAAACTTCCCTTCTCCTTTATTGAATCTCTCCTACCCTATAAAAGGATTAGGATAGTAACTTATAGAAACCATAAATAACTAAAAGCCAAAAACTGAAAGCAAAAAGGAGTTGCAGGTAACGTCACTAAGTAAATAGGTAATATTAGTAAGTAAATAAGAGATGCTGGTCTGAACGTGTTTCTTGTATCACCTTACTAGTTATTCTGTACTTTCCTTATATTTCCTTCTAAAGTCCACCTCATTTCGGTTACAAATGCCATTTAAATCTGAGTTCAGCTGTGACTAGATTCTGTGATCTGCAAAGTACTGTTTTAAGGAGGATTTGATAGCATCTTGGAATAAACTTGCATGTTTAAATATTTTTTTGAGAGCTGCATATTTTATGATGTATACCTAAATGATGGGCCTCTTTCAGGTTGAAAACACTGGCACGTCACCTGCTTCAGAAGTCCTTCTTGCATTTCCACCCACACAAGTTGATCACCTATCTTTTGTCAAAGCAGCATTGTCTGTAGGAAAGCGGAAGAAAGTATCTTTGCGTCAACTTGATGTACAACCAACTGAGCTACCCGAGGGACCAAATGGAACTAAATACTTCTCAATATCTTTGCTCAATCCATTAAATGCAGGGGAAAGTGTGACACTAGAGGTGTATTACATATTGACACATTCTCTAGAACCCTTTCCAGCTGAGATAAGTCAGTCAGAATCCCAATTGGTTTATTTCCGTGACAGTGCAATAATATTATCACCTTATCATATTAAGCAACAAGCAACTATTTTTAAGACTCCAAGTGGTAGGGTTGAATCATTCACAAGTGTGGAGCCCACTAATCGTGCTTCTACAGAACTTAAGTATGGGCCGTATGAGAGTCGCTCTCCATATTCATATGCTCCCATACTAGTTCATTTCGAGAATAACAATCCATTTGCTGTTGTCGAGGAACTTGTTCGTGAAGTGGAAATATCTCATTGGGGTAACCTTCAGATTACAGAACATTACAAGTTGGTTCATGCAGGTGCTCACCACAAAGGTGTTTTCTCCAGGTATATAGTGTTTTCCATGTATTATTGGCACATGTTCGGTGGTCTTATGTGATACTAATATTACTATTTGTTTTTGTTAAATGAATGAAATTTATGCTAGAAATAAAACATATGCAATATGTATGCCTAAAAGCATCCCTCTCTATGAGCCACATTGCTTTTAGTTTAATGGGTAACAAGTAATGGAGGTAATCATTGTAACTTAAGAACGATATTTTAAGCATTGATTTCTAAGTTTCTTTGATGTATCAACAACTCTGCCCTTTTTTGTGTGACGGATTTGGTATAAAAAAATCTTTATAACCTGAAATACTCTTTTAAAGCCACACAGTTAATTAGGAAATCATTTGGATATAGGTAGTGTGGGAATTTAACTTCGAATTAACAAACTGAATCTCAAAACTGCGGGACTTGATGTCATACAATCTAGAATCTCTGCCTTACATTTCATAGTTGTTATTGTCCTCTCATTTGGACTATCAGTTTCTGTGAATCTTTTATATCCTGAATCATCTTTCTTCACAGGGTTGAATATCAAGCTAGGCCAAACATTGCCGGTGCGTCTTCATTCAAGCGTCTTCTAGCAGTACTTCCCCCTGGGGTTCATTCTGCATACTACCGTGACGGGATAGGGAACATTTCATCATCAAACTTGCGAACAGGGCTCCGTAAGGTACTTGTAATGTAGTAAATCTTCCCTCTTCGTCCATCTGCTCCGTAAGTCTTGAAATTGGCACTCTTACTATATAAAGAAGAGGAGTGAGGAAACCTAGAAGTCATTTGTAGCCTCTCTATATTTTTAGTTTCACAACAAGAAACCTTCTGTTTCTTCCTGTGGAAACATACTACTGCTATTATTCTTATACCCACCTATTCTCTCATTTTTGGTGGAAGTGTGGAATCAAGCAATGGGAATTTCTGCTTTTTCCTTCTTTACCCTACCATTCTCTTAGTCCAGCATATCAAATACTTGAGTATGAAGAGTGTTACACACATTATGTCATAACTTGTTTTTCAGATCAAAGGGATATATATCACTGACTTCATACCATTCCTTGCAGTCTGAACTAGAAATTGAACCACGGTATCCTTTATTTGGTGGTTGGAAATCAACTTTTGTGATTGGATATGGACTACCATTGGAGAACATCCTGTTTGAATCACCTGATGGCAGGCGTTACCTAAATTTCACTTTTGGATGTCCTATTGTTGATACAGTGGTGGAAAAATTGACAATCAAGGTGAACTCATTACAAGTTATTATGGATACCATTATCATTGTCATCAGAGTTGGTCTTTCCCATGATGCCGGAACATAAATTTGTTGATACTCCTATTTCAGGTTGTGTTGCCAGAGGGATCAAAAGACCCTTCTGCTGTGGTTCCTTTTCCAGTGGAGCAACGACTAGAGGTGAGTATTGCCATACACTTGGTATATCTAAGTGTAAGTTGTGGGTCCACCAGCATGAGTGCATCGTAAAACACATAGATGGTTGATCTCGTTGCATCATTCATCTGTGTCAAAGTAATGATGATGAAAAAACCATTATTATATTCTCATTTTCGAGCTATACTAGAGGAATTGCTGATATGCATGTACCGCCACTGGAACTTACAGTGTCATCTAAAATGTTTTTTTTTTTATATAATTTTTTTGATATTTGCAGACCAAGTATACGTACCTAGATGTTGTTGGGAGGCCTGTTGTAGTTCTGGAAAAGAAAAATGTAGTTCCCGAGCATGCCTCTCCTTTCCAGGTAATTTGCAAACCCATTGTGTGCCTACTACAACTTCAATCCTAAACTTGTAACTTAGCAAGGGATTTTTGCAACCAAGCACATAATTTGTGAATTTTGAGAACTAAATATTTGAATTCTCTGTATAAACCATAAGTGGAAACCTCGTATTGATTGAAAGTGAATTGATGATGAAAATTTCAATAGTATTTGATATTAGATATTCCTATTTGCAGGTTTACTACAACTTCAATCCAGTCTTCATGGTTGCAGAGCCATTAATGTTGGCATCTGTGTTTTTCTTGTTTTTTGTGGCTTCTGTGACTTACCTGCACAATGATTTCTCCATACGCAAGTGAAACATTTTGAGAATTCTGGAAGGTAACAAAAACCACAGTAGCGTATACATGCACAATAAAAAAAGTATTTGTCACTGATCTTTTGTTGGAATGATGGCAGCTCGGAAGGTGGACTGCTATAACCAACGAGCCAACACCGTATCTGAGCTGACTAGGAGGATCGTGGACTTTTTGTAGGTGAATTCAGAAACCACTTTGAGGTGCCTTGGTGAAAATGTAGAAACATTGTTGTGTTTCACCTCATGCAGGTAAAGTTTAATGTAGGATCCTTATTCAAAGGGCACACTGGATTGGTTCTTAAAATACACAAAAAAAAAACATGTTCTATTTTGGCCCGTTGAGATCTAGTATAGCAAATATAAATGGTGTTGTTTCTTTTTCTCGGGACAACACAATGGAAATAAGAACAGAAGAAAGTTACAAATGCAGATATTAAAGTGCATGGATATGCATCTTTATAAGGAGCCTGATGGTGGACGCGCTATGAGCAGATTTCTGAGCTTGAATGTTTCTTTTGACAACTTTTTACTGATGCTTTCAAGTTCAGTTTTTCTTTGAGCTTATGTTGAGCTGATTTTGACTATTTATTTTTGAGTCAAACTCAAACTTAACTACGGAAGATTGTCCGAGCTATTTTCTCCGGATCAAGTCAAGCCTATACAACGTGATTGCACAATTTGTTTTACACAACAAACTAGTCGTCGGTATGACAAACCAAACATGGACGTGTTGTAAAAATCGGGATTAGTTGTCGCTCGGGCGCCGACTAATAGAAAAAATCAAGTTTTCCGTTCCAATTTGGCATAGTCGGGAGGCATAAATCGGCAACCCGATTTGTGCCGTTTAGGCGTGTCAAGGTGGGCTAGGCGGCGGGTTGGCCAGTCAAAATGTTCAGATCTGAAAGGAAAAGAGGGAGATGAAGATAAATGGTAAGGGTTTGTTAGTCGTCGTCTTTGTTCGCCGTTCCGGTCTCGATGTAAGTATGGAGAAGGTTCGCCGGAATCTCAGATCAGATTTGATCCATGGTGAGGAGAGGGTGAGGCGAAAAGCTGATGAAGAAATAAACGATTGAGGTTGAGAAATGTAATCGGCATCTAAAAAATTAAGTTGAAGGTTGAAGAAAAAAAACACAGTTCTTGATATAATCTTGCTCATATCTGTGGCTGGAGGGAAAGAGCTAAAGACATGTACAGTCCTTTTTTATTATCAATGAGATGAGAGAGTAAATTAGAGAAAAAATAGGTTAAGGAAGTTAAATCTTTTCAGTTAGTAAAAGAAATTTGATTCACCTAAATTTATGTAAATCTATTTATTTAAATGAGTATAACTTTAATGCAAATTGATTTGGTTTATATTTAGTTTAATCAACGTGATTTATTCAAATTAGGGTCAATTCCAAAAAACTACTCACAGCAAGTGACTAATTCCAAAAACCTCAATCGTTTATTTCGCAACCTTCAACGTGTTCCTCAGAGGGGCTTCCACCGGAGTTGGTCGAATCGAGTTGGAATGGCACCAGCGAGCACCACGACTTCGTACCAGCACCGGCGAGCACCTGCTTA
>JAYMSW010004378.1:0-11069 GCA_036897725.1 Erodium texanum | reverse complement strand
AATTATAGAACAGTGCAAATAAAATTGATAAGGTTAGAAACTAAACCAAAAACCAATAACAAAAAGAAACAAAATTATTAGAACAACAAACTTATTAAAAGAACTTTAAGATAATAATATAACACAAAAACAAACTTATTAGAACAACAAGTCTAATACAGTGTTTCCTATAACCATATAGATCGATAAAAATAAATCATAGAACAAAATTAAGGATAAAAAAATGACATAATACCAGATTTAATAATTCTCAAATCCTGAGATAACAGCTGAACAATCTGAAAAAGGAAGAAGGAAATCAAACGGACAATAAAATCAAATCACAAAACCATAGAATCTAAGAGAATACAAAAATACATTGATAAATATGCGGTTCGAACACAAATAAGGTTGGAGCTTGCACTAAAATCAAACGAGCAAACAAGAACATGTGATTTCCTTTGAGTCGACATATGCAACGAGCTTCAAAACGTTGATATGGAGGACTTGCGGCTGCCAAAACGAAGAGGTTGAATTGAAAGAAAATAAATCCCTAATATCACTCCAACAGATTCCCAATTAAGCTAGAATTTTGGGTTGACAGAGAACTAAAACTGATTGGGATGATCCAGGCGCACGCGCTGCCACTCAAAAAAGGATTTGTACAATTATTGTAATGCCCTCATCAGTGTATAATGACGGAAAGAAACAAAAAACTAATGATAATTACAAAAATGCCACCGCCGGTTTAAAAAAGATCTCAACCATCAAAGAATCATAATCTTACGGTTCAAAAAAGTTTACAAGTTTACACCATAATAAAAGTTCATGTTAGAGTGTATGACTATATATATATATGATTTAATTTTTATATCATTTTCTAAAAAAAATGTATTAAAAGAACAATATATATACTTTGATAAATTATTATCATGTTTCAGAAATAACAAAGAAATTAAAATTTTGATTTTATATAATATATTTAATTTGTTTAACAAAAAACAAAATCTGATTTTTTTTGTCTGAAATTGAATTAACTATTAAAATAACAAAAACAGATATGCCATTGTTCTTCTTCCTCGACGTGAATCCGGCTGCTAGACCGCCGGTGTTGTTCTTCTTCCTCGGCGAACCGAGTTCCAGCGTGTTACTAACGATGAGGGGGGCGGTAGGAGGCCAGAGCAGATGAGGAGGGTTCAACAGATTTCTGCATATGTAGATTCCTCGCGTCCAAATATGTACTTCGTCTTCCTCCATGATCGTCGGCGTCTTCATTCGGTGCAGGTTCAGGCGTGGTGTCTGGGGCGTGGGCTAGACAGAATCTACAATGCGGGCTAGACGGAATGGACGGCGTGGAATCGAGATCGATCAGGCTCGAGTCGATGCTCCAAATCTGAGTCTGGCGGGCTCGAGTCAATGGCCCCGATCTGGCGGGGGGAAGTTCCATTGCGATTCCGACATCGGATAGAGCCGACTATCCATCGCTGCTTGACTTGGTGGCTCAACTTTCCATCGCTGCTCGACCTTGGAGACGGGTTGCCGGAGAACTTCGATGGAGGACGGTCGGAGCAAATCCAACAACTGCTCGCCGCCAGGGACTTCGATCCGCTGTGCATGATCGAATCTCCGCTTGTCCCGTCACCCCTAGCTCAACCAGACTCTACACGTGCTCGATGAAGAAAGGGGACGAGTTAAGATCGTGAATTCACCGGGGAATTCTCAGATTTGAAAAAAAATGAAGAACAAAAATAAATAAAAAGAAAACTTAATTAATCATATAGATAAACTGATTTAGGGTTGGGTGTAGAAAATTTTCTCAGATCTAAAATTCTCTGAGTTGAAATTTTTTTTACGAACATTTTGAATTTTCCAGTACCGGAAAAATGAAGATCCGGCATGGTATTCATGTAAAAAGCAAAGCAAAAAGTAAAACAAATGTTTAGGGGTATTTTGGTCATTTTTAAAAAATGAACAGTTATCTAACGAAAATTTTAACAGATTCGTTAACGGTGATACGTTTTGAAACGTCTGTGAGTTTAAAATACACTTCCAAACGTAAATTTGTATATCTTATTATAATTTAATAAATATATACGAGCAATTTAAACATAACAACAACAAAAAACATATATTTTTTAATTTCTAGTTCACAAGATGCCAAGTATCTAAAAGAGTAAAAAATAAAATATCCTCTCAACTTTATCAAATCATTGTCTCTATTTTAAATAGCCTCACCAAAATTGTATGTAAAAACTTACATGAACAAAGTGGGACAATGAGATCACAACAGTTGGTGTACCTGCATGTCCCCACTCTTGAACAAATTGGAAATATATATATATATAAACTTTTACAATCCCTCCCTCTCTCATTTCAAATTTCATTAAGTTTGAACTTGCATGCCCAAACACCAACCACTTCGAGGCACTCCAATTCTCACCAATGGCTAGTTTCTGACAAGTTTGGTGCATATTAATTACCTTGTAAACAAACCATGCCCATCTTTGCCAAGTTAAGATTAAGAGAGAGAGAGAAGACATATATACCACAATATAATATTAGCAGCAAAGAAGAGCTATGAGAGACATCACTGAACCTAGGAAGTGCCTTATTGAAGGGCAATATAGTAGTAGGTAATTACTAGCTAGGGTACCCCAAAGACATTAGATTGCAACAAAACAAGAAGAGAGTTGAAATGGGTATGGTGATGATTCATAAATGCTGATTGAACAGAACCAACATCCTCTTCTGAACACAGCCCCATCATCTATAAATGCATGCTCCTCAATAAAGGCTCCATTTTTGTCTCCATCACGATTCTTGTACCTTGTTTCATTAATGTTCTCAACTCCCTCTCTTGCTCGGTGGTTGGAGAATTCATTGCTCCTCCTTCAATGCTTCTTGCTCTCTTCTCTCTTTAAAGACCCATTTCTTGCTCACCCTCTCTTTTCTATCTCTCTACAATACTTCAACTCAACTTGTGTGTTTATATTCTCTCTCTCTGCACAAAGCCTTTAAAGCTCTATCTCTCTCTCTCTTCTATCTTCTTCAAGGACAAGGAGGTAATACCCTATTTAAGTTTTTCTCATCTTCTTCTTGTTTTTGTAGCAGATAATTATAGATATGGAGGTGACTGAGGATATGCATGGGAAAGTATAACGGGATATTGGTCCGGTTCAATAAAAAACCAGTGTTCTAAATGTTATGGGCCCTGCTTTTTGATTGAGCCGTGCCAATATCACGTGCCACTCCTCCAACTTGTCCATCAACATTTCAAGGTAATGAAACATGCGCACTTCATGAACTTGGTCTTGTCTTCTTGATGCTTGAAAATGTAGTTGATATGTTACCATTGTCCAACGAAAACTCTGTAGTTTATCTATATGATTAATTGTGTTTTCGGTAAGTTGAATCCAACGTTAATGTAGAGGTTGATCCTCAAAGTTCTTGAATGAGAACAAGAAAAGTTCTATTTTGATCATTCATCAGACAAAGCATCTCCTACTGTTCTGTTTCTTTCCTTTTCAAGGTTTGGTTTTGGATTACTTAAAGTTGCTTGGACATTGAAGCCATGAAAGAAGTTGAGCCATTCTGATATTGCAAATGTAACCTTCCACTTCAGAAAAGTGTTATTGTGGTTTTGAAGTTCCATGTTGATAACTTTTAACAATGAAACTACACTTGAAGCAGTAGCAACGAATGTGGTTTTCTCCAGAATATTTTCATGAACATGATGTGTTTCAGACTTTGCAGTATAGCAATTTCAGAAAAATCAAAAACCTTTCTTGAATCTACAATTTTAGGAATGATGTATCAGTCAGAAAAGAGCATTAATCAATTATGGTAACTGCAACTCAAGAGAATCAAGCTAACAGAGTTGAGCAAGTACAATAAAATTTGAGTTGTGCAATAAACTTTTGAAAATTTCGTTACAGTGTGCTTCAATGACATACATTGCAGTCTTAGATGCAGTTGGGTTCTTACATACAATGCTGATAATGTGATCTCATAAAAACAAGATCATCCAAACCCAATAATATCATATTCTTAATTGCATACTAAACACCAGATTTTATTTTGTGCTCAAGAACTTGCACATATTGGCCCTCCAAGCATCAAAGAATCAGTAGCAATGGCCTCTTGCTTTGCTATCTTTACTCACTCTTGTCTTGTATAAACAACACACACTATATATACTGGAGTACAAAATTTAGGTAAGAACTTGCTAATCTACTTGTTAACTCATACTTATGACCCTCCTGAGTTTGGAAGAGCTCAAAGGTTATTCTCAGAAAGAAGCGCTCCACAAAGCATTCTCACCTTCCCCACACTGTCTATGGACTTCCCGGATCCTATCAGCAGACCTGCAAATCCCACTGCAGCTCCAATCAAAGGAAGCCACACATATGTTTCCCGCCTGGGCCTTCCATTCACAATCTGCATCAAAAATGGCTTATATGTCAATTTTCTTTCTTCAAAGAACCCTTTAATTGCTTCATAATTTCAAGTGTATAGGGTTTAGCAAGAACTTACCTGGAGGGGTACCACAACATAATCTCCGATCATCGATATGTTGCACATCAAGTCCAATGAACCATGATCCCAGTGAAACATCCTCATTAGCATATTTGTGTAGAACATGCCTGATTAAAAAGAGTACATTAAAAAAATTGATCCTTATATATGATCCACTGATCAAGATTTGGAGTCATCTAAATATTGAAACAAAGAAAAGTAGATCTTACTGGTTAATAGATATATAGGTTGCCAAATCTTTTGATATGGCATATAGTTGTCCTGTGGCATGACGGAAATATTTGTTTCCTGACTCTCCAAACTTCCAGTACTCAGGTTCATGATATCTCACTCCCCTGTTTCGGTTCATAAAATAAAAGTTAAATATTGATAACATGCTTGATTTTCAATCGAAAATGAGATTTTTTTTTGTATTGTTAACAAAAGCTTACTTTTGGGAGAGTACTGGACCAGACTTCATGCATCCAATGTATACCCTTGGCTTTGATCTGTGTCTGACTAAAGTGTGCCCAAGTGTTGCTGTGACAATGTGAAAAATAATCAGCATAAAGTGATTAAACACTAAATCTCATACAAGACAAAGTGTTAACTATCTTGTTGTCCATCAATAACAAGTAACAATTATGGAGAATCAGCTATGTTGATCCTGAAAAAGGAACAGATTCTTGATTATTGTTTAGGGATGATTGGTACAATACTTACTGGTTTATTAGCAAATAAGAAGAAAAATACCAAATAAATTGATTTACTATTATGGTCTTATGATGAACTTAATTGTGACTCACCTATATTTACATGGACATCATCATCAACTTTGACATAAAAATCAGCATCCCACAAAGCCACAGCTGTGGCAAAATATATCTTGGTCTTTGCAGACAATTCAAGGTACCCTTCAACGTGTTCCTGCATAACACGGTAAATAGATGTGTGAAATCAATAATCAAGATCATAGACCGAGAGATAAGCATTAATAATAACTGAGCACAAACGTCATGTAAGAAAATAAGTTAAAAGTAAAAACAAAAGATCATATACAAGAGCATTACCAGCCTCAAGAGATCTCCATGCCTTGAGTTCTCAGCTTCAATAGCTCTGTCCAAAATACCCCCCGCTGTGGCACTAGATATTGAGCAAACAAAAATCAAATTAAACCTCTAGATAATGACTATAACTTCACAGAAATAGAAATTTTCAAGTGTTTAAATATCTCCACCTGTGACCAATGACAAAGCGAGTGATAATACCCTTCTCTTCCTCAAGCCTCTTTCTTTTCTCACCTATTTTCATGTTCTACTCATCAGAAAACATGTCTAAATAGGCAACAGGTTGATGACATTTTAATAATTCCAGTAGAAAAGCAGTCAATGAACCTTGAGGCATCCATGTGGCACGAACCGAATCTCTTCTTTTCCTACTACTAAAAGCCGTATTTACTCCTATAACCACTAAATACTTTCTTTTCTTAGATAATCCGGTACTCTTCACGTCTTCTGATAAAGGAGAGCCGCTTAGTATGGACTCTTGTGCTGCCTTTGCAGCAGCTAACTCCATCTCTAAGTTTGAAACCGTTTTATCTAATGTACTGCATTTAACATTACAAAATCAGCTTTGAATCAATCTCGAATCACATTCATTATAGGAAAATGTTTATATAACTTACTGTATAGCATTGTGAGTTTTGTAAACTTCCCCGAAAATATCCTTGGATTCAAGCTTTACTTCCTTCTGATGCAACTAAAGGATGCAACCAAAATAAAACAGTCAAGGGTTTGGATGGGGAAGATGAAAATATACATTAATATCAGCAACCATAAAGCAACTGTATGCATTATTCTGCTAATAAAGAAGGTAACAGAATGATGGAGAGCCAAGGACACTACTCACTGCTTTTGGATTACATCCCTCTGAAATTAACTTCAACTTTTCAGCTTCTGTTACTGTTGTCCTCCCAATTCCTTTAGATTCAGGAACTATCCACATCCTATCAACATTTTGTCTTGAACTCGTTAGCAGTTGTCTTTAAAACCCCAAGATAACTTTGATAAAGTTGAGTCAGAAGACATAAAAGCACTTCTATGGGCCTAGAAACATTACATAACAAGTCACAAACTGATGCAGATTTTCACTAAGAGGTTGTAGCATCTATCTAGACATTCCAAGGTTGCCTTTATATTGAATGTTGGGTTATTAGAGGCAAAAGTTCCAAAGTATCAGACAAAGGAAGTTAAGGAACATCAAAAAAGCATAACAAGTTGCTTTTACAAAAACGAAATGCTGTATAGGGAGATTTTGGAAGTGGGAAATATACTCTCATCAGCGGTCAAAACAATCTGATATATTAAAGAGATAAAGATAATGTAAAGCAGAAGTCACATGTCTTTGGTTCATGAATCAGGAACTAGAGGAAGCGAAAGTTTTAATGCAATCTCTTGTGGTCCACACCATCCATAAATCACATACAAAGAGATGGGCAAAACAACTTGTTTTAACACAAGAACACAGATGCCATTTATTGACGGCGGTGCAACTGCAGGGAAAATAATTCTTTCCAAGTGTAGAGGAAACCATTAATAGACTGATCAAAGAACACTGCAATATATCCAGACATATCAAAACATTGAAATCACAAGCAAGAATAACAAACATACAATGTGAAGCCTGAACAAAGGAGGAAACGGAAACCATGAAGGAAGAAATATGAAAACCCTCATTGAGTAATTTCATCGAACAGCTTAGAGGCACCAAATTCTTGGGAGTTCTCAACTACCCAACTCTCTGTGGAAATTGAGTAATTGACAAATATAGCAAAACAAAACAATCATATTTCAAATCAAATATTAATCATATAGTGGAAATCAAACAATCTTTCCAATCAATACCTATAATTTGTGAAATATAGCTAATACCCACTTCACGTAAGAATTGAACCGATCAAGCGATTGCTTCGGAGATATTGCAGGAAAGTGAACAAAAGAGCTCAAAGCACAAACCTGTCTGTGAAGAGCATTCCAGAACAGAAGCATCCCAAGCAAAGCAAAAGAGCCCATTTCTGCGTAATCGCGGTTCTAGAAGATTGCTCTCCTCTGCTCTTCAGAGACATAGTTTCTTCCTCTCTTCTCTCTATTTCTCACCCCGAAAAACTCTCTCGAGCAAAACCCATATGCGAACAGGAACAAGAGACAAAACCAAAGAGATCCAGAAGCAGGTGAGGCTCAAAATTCAGCTACAGAACGTAAACATTGAAAATACAATTTGGAGGTAGATTTGAATCAGAGGTGCAGTGGTGTATATAGAGAGAGAAGGTGGTTTGGTCTGTGCTCTGTTATGCTTTGTTTGTTTCTCGACTCTCTCTCTCTCTAAGATTCTCTCTCTAGAAAGTGACTCTCTCTCTCTCTCTAAGATTCTCTCTCTGCTTTGGGGGCAAGGAACGTTTGAGATGAAAGTTGAAACTCAGAGGAAGGGGAAGGAGACCCACTAACTGCTCTGTTTTTTAACACACCAAAATTACCAAACCGTCCCTTTAATATCTCTAACTGTAACAGATAATTGCAGTTTTAATGACGCAAATACCCTTCCTCTTTCTCTTTATTTATCTTTTCTGTTAAGTTCCAATTGGCACGGTTGATCTAATTGAAAACATGTGCCACCTTTCTAAAATGGTGACAATTATAAAGTTCCCAAAAAAATATACTTAAAACTCAAATGAATTTTAAACTAAATCATACTCCAGTTTATGATATATTAATTATTTTTTTACCTTTATATTTATTTATTTTTGTTATAAAAACAACTTACCAACATGTAAAAATGTATAAATTTTTTATTCTCAAATTACATTGTGATACGCTTATTACTTAACAATCCTCATTAATTACTTTGCTTGTGATGATCTTATAGGTTTTTGATGCTTATTAGATCTATAAGGCGAATTTGAGCATCGAGACATATACACATGTTCACAACATGGAACCGATAAGAGATAAGAAATCACACTCGCATTCGCACATTGCAGAACCAATGAGTTACAATTTTATATTTTCAAAACCAAAAGAAAAGGAAAGCGCACGTGATCATTAATCATGAGACATGTAGCATTCTGGCTCACGTGGGAGCTGCAAAAGTCTGTGTAGCATATGGGCCCACATCACGAAAGGACGAGACACGTGTCATCGTGTACTAGATTTGAACGTTCTTCAAGCCACTCAGAGAAGAGGCCTGAGATCCCAAAGATTGGGTAATGTTTATGGGGGCATTTTCGTCCCCACACATTACATTTCAGTTAGGTTTTCATGGAATTTAAAATTTCTTGGAATATAAGTTATCGGAAACATGCACCTTGAATTCAGCACTTTAAGATTCGTTATATATAACAATGGAGTTTTTGTGTGTACCCGAAATGGAATAATATAATTTGAGTTTTGAAGACCTAAATCCAAGAAAATTCAAACATAATAAATAGAATTAGAATCTTTGTGTTCCCTTGTTAAAATTAAGAAAGACTAGTTATCATTCTTTAAAAAATAAATAATTGTAACTATAAAGATAAGAGAGTTTTAATTTTAACACAAAGGTTACATCTCTTAATGGTCTATATGATTGAAAATATGATTTATGATTGAGTACTTCCACTGATTTTGTTAGGGTGCCTCCAACTTAAAAATTCATTTTTTGTTTGTAAAACTTACATATTTTAGAATAGGTTAGATGTAAATTAGGTGATCCCAACATCTTTAAATTTGAAGATAGAATTGATGTAAGTTGAAATAAATTTTACCACATACATCAAATAGCTAATCTTTTTTTATATATAGATATTTGTTCTGAACTTATGCCTTATTATTTATGTGATTTTTATTTTCTATAGTTGTATAGTAGTGATATGTTTTAAGACAGACAATATTTCTTGTGAAAAAGAAAAGTATATTTCTTCTTACAAAAGTAATTATTTAAAAATTTGTACAAAAAAAAAATGAAATGAAGATGCATTGCTTGAGAAAGGGAGTAGTTGTTGTTGCTTTAGACCAAGAATAGTTCTCACTGTGCAAGCAAACTCTTCTAAAGCCTGTCACTTCCCATTTGGTGGAGATTTGGTGCCTCTCCTTTCTCAAGGATTCATTCGTACCCATTTCCTTCATTATTTCTAGTGCATTGTTATTAAAAAAAAAACAAATGATCAATTTATTATTATTATTTTAAGTTTTTAAATATATTAGACTCTTAATATAGAATATTGTGAGTTTTTTAGTATATCGAACTCCTTGCATAATATTAAATGATTTTTCTTCACATACACTTTACAGATCAATGATCTATCTCCCATGGATTGGTTCAACATTTTAGGTGGACCATCCTTAACCAAAACCATGTTAAATGGAGTGTGGTCTTCACCAACAATCATGGAGCTGTTCTTCACATGTGTTTTTCAATGCATTTGATGGAGCATGTGGGATCCCATGATCAGGCCATAATTGCATGTATTGTCCCCCATTTCTTTACTTAATTCATTCATGAAAGTCTGAAGGAGATTAGATTTGGTTTGTGTTTGGGCCTAACAATAAGGCTGAAAAGCTACGCACACATTAATAAATTAGAAGTAGGATTTAACTTTTACCACCTCAGAAAAGAGAAAAGATACACTAAAAACAATTCATTTGCTCCCTAACTCTAAACAGAGTTGGATTTGGATTATAACAACAATTCTAACGTTGTACCAGTGCTAACGTTGTCACCTTGGACTCGGTAGGGTCAATGCGTGGTCTGAACGTAGGTGTCGGAGAAAAAACAATGTCAATGGGTCGGCTCTCCAACACCTGTACTGAAGAGAGAAAGGATGAGGAGAAAAAAAGGAGGAAGGAGGAGGTCCCACCTCTATGGATGCGTGTGCAATCTCCTCCTCAGCACCGTTGCTCGGTATCGGCACCCCGCGGAACTACGGTGCCGAGCCAACACCGGTGTCGACAAGTTTTCGGGCAGTATCAACATCGATACCGAAGCGCTAGCACTGGTCGGCACAGCCGCATTGGCCTTGCCCTAAAACAATAAGAAACTTATGTGAGTTCGTCAAGTATAATATCTGAAACTCTAGCTTTTCGCTAAGTTCTCCTCATGAGATTAAAATGCCATCTCGGTAGCATTTGAGCTCGAAAATCAACTTGAGAAAGTGGCACTGGAAAAAAAAAACATCCTTAAAATTCCGCAAGATCCTCTTTATCATACGGATTCACTACTGGAAACAGTCACATGGGCGACGGAGGTTATACGTCGCCCGAGCCATTGACTTCGTCGGCTTAGTGCTTGGGCGACGTATCATCCGTCACCCAAGTGACGTCGCCATGGCTGAGTATATGTTTGGATCTCTAATGAGATCTTGGCTCTTTAGCTTGCGCTATGGCTCTTGTGTTATCACAAAATAAGTTCACTGGATTAGACGCGTTTGGCATTACGCCTAATCTAGCGAAAAACTTCTTAATCCATACAGCCTCCTTTGCCGCTTCCGATGCAGCTATATACTCAGGTTCCGTTGTAGAATCAGCAATAGTCGCTTGCTTAGA
>JAYMSW010004377.1:0-11072 GCA_036897725.1 Erodium texanum | reverse complement strand
ATGTACCCTGAAAACAAAAACTCGTTTTGAGGGAAAAAAAAAAAAAAAGCCATAATGAATTAAATCAATTATACATCAACAGACTCAAGTTTTGGTACATCTTTAAACTTTGATATCCATGTTTATGGAGTCACCAAAAATGAATCACAGAATAAAACAATTTGGTTCCTACAAAAATGTGTTCGCGTGTGTAGAGTTCACTGCTATGTTTCATAATTGAATACGCACACTACATCTCATTAAACATTATGGAAAAAATATCAACTTTAAATATAGTAATCCTATTCTAATCGCGTTCTCGTGGTGACTGTTGGGTCAACCCAAAACCAACCACAGTAACCTAGCCATTTTCTCAATCAATTGAGGTAAGCTCCATGAACGAAATGCAAATCACATTGAGTTCATCAACATGAATACTTTTTCCCCATTGTATGCGTTCGATAACCAAATCATTGGTAATACCCTTCTCTTCAAATCCTTACGAATAACTTCATCGCACGTGTATTTTGCTTGTCCGTATGCTCTTTTAAACACTCTTAAATCCATACTCGATCTCCATCCTTTGGATGTATACCTCAATGGGCCTATGCAGCACAAGACCGAACTATACTAACTGGTGTTCTTGTATCTTTTCTATTATAGGCGCAACAATTTGGTTCGAACAGTCTCATCCGTCCATCCTTGTGTGCCTACATATTCAACGAAGCATATGCATCTCGGCCACTTTCATTTTGTCAATATGACTTTTCAAAGCAGCCCAGCATGTTGTCTTATATACAATAATGATGGTCCAATATAATTTTCTTTTCATCTATAGAGGAAAACTGTTATCACATAGGACCCCTGATGCGCTTCCCATTTAAACCAACCCGCTTGAACATGTGGTTGACATCACCATCCAATTTTCTGTCCTTAAGAATAAAACTTGAATACTTAAATTGATTAATGCTCCGTATCTTTTGCCCAAATCACGCATTCGACGTCTACTAAACTTATACCCTTACACGGAAACCAATTAACTAAACATGTTGAGTCATGTCGTGTCAAAGGTGTTGCTACACATGTCATGTTACACATTTATAAATGCATCCCTTTCATGTTTTCAACTTCTCCATTGTGTTTCTTAACTTTTTGTGACACAGAGCCATTCTACACTACATGAACAAGAGCAACTTGGGAGTTACATTTTTAGATAGGTTGTGTGCACAACATACACACACAAAAAAGTATTACATGTGAAAGAGGATAAGCCCAATTCTCTGAAGAAACTTGGATTGTATAATTTATAAAAAGCAGCTTATCCTTGAAGCAAGCATGCACGGCACAAGTATGCCCCGTCATCTTAATTTATTCACCATGGGAACTTATGGTTCTTCTTTCTTAGCAGTTTTGATGATGCTCTGGTCTTGTTCCATTTCCTACAAACTACTAGAGTTCCTTAACCTGTGCATTGCACTACAGTTCAAATCACCAAAGAAGAATTATCTAACTAAAAGTTGGGCAGCCATGGTCTGTAACAGACGGACTATTTTGTATGTTCTTTTTTAGGGGGTATAGTATTAGGAAATCCATGTGAGCGAGTGGGCATATACAAACTTTGTTTTCATTTTAACTTTTAATATGCTGTCAGAAATACTCCCCAATTCATTTGAGATGGGGTTGGTAGGCATGTTTAGATGCTCTAAGAGTTCTCGGGAAGAGTAAACTCTGTTTCACATGGAGTTTTCATCTAGTGAGGTAGGTCTGTAAGCTTTCTTATCTAATAACTTCAAGAAAGAAAATATTTTCACCATTTTTCAGTGTTTGGTTCGGCAAGAGCTTGTTGTTAACAAAGCTACTTTGGGATCCTCCCCTACTAAAATATTCCACCACTCAGTCCTAAATGACGTTACCTTCTCCATTAAGGCATACACATTCATGTCTTTTCTTAACACTTCTTTCTATGTTAACTTAGGTCATAAACAACCATGCATAGTTTCAGTTTCTCCTAACTGATTTTTCTCACATTCCCTCACAATTCACAAAAGGCAAATGAGTGAAACGACAGAATGCACAAAACAAGAAAAATAAATCTACCCCAAATAAAGGTAATAAACACATCTGAAGTCTTGTGTTTGCATCGAGTCACTGAAATCTGGAAGATATGACTTCACCAACTGGAGTAAAACTCAACCTGAATGTGTTGAAATTAAACACGGTGAATCTAAAAATATAATCTTTGTGAAAATGTATAGAAGGGAAAAACTGTAACAACAATCGCTATAGATTATCAAACACAATACAAAGCATAGAAAAATGAACAAATTAGAAGACATCATTTGGACAAATGCACTATTTGATTGTAAACAAGAGCTAATGAGCCTCAATACCCAAAGTGACACCTTAGAAAAACCCGATTCTAACACTAACGCCACAAAAACAGTATGATAATTACTTTCCAGGTGAGACAAACAACACTCAAATCTGAAATGAGCTCACGCCAATAGGCTTCAGCACTGTAAATTATCAGTTCTTAAATTAATCATAGGACTGCATTCACATCGGACACGAAAGAGGTACATGACCTCAGTGCCTGCATTCGCATCGGATATACTAATTACTTCAATGCCTACATTCACACAGATTGCTAATAATTACCACCTCAAACAAATAAATAAATTAGGGTTTAACAGCAGACCTTGCCCCGTAGATAATACATTCCCAACAGATCCTCAGTGTGCCTTTCTTCTCTGGGGCTGCTTCTCCTTCTCTTTTACCTTCTCCTTATCCTTTTCAACGGCAAGTCTGTAAATCCAGAAAACCTGAGGATGCATAATCAGATCAAAAGAAAAGAAAAAGAAATCGGTTATCTGTTCATAACAGAAATTGAAGGAGAGGCGAAACCGTACCAAAGCGAAGACATGAGCTGCAATGAGGAGAATAACGACGAGCGGAACAAGCTCCAAGAACCATGGGCGTGAAGGTAACGGTTGCTGATTCGCCATTGTAGAGGGATAGAGAAGCCCAGAAACTAGGGTTTTGAAAAACTCACAGCCCTTGAAGTTGATAGGGAAGCAATTCTGGGATTCAGCCAATTCTGCTGCACTTTGCAGTCTGCTCTGGGGATTTGCGATCGGGTCGGTCCTTAACATTACGATTTTCTGAATATGGTGCTCAAATGAAAATCTGATAATCCACAATATCAAACTCTTTCGGTTGTCCTAAACAATACAGATTACAGAGTTTGTGTTTATGTTTCAGCCCTCCATTTTCACAGGAATTCTAATGTAGCCCCCCAGCTGTATTTTTTCTTCTTTTTTTTAAAATCCCCCAGCTGTATTAATTAGGGTTATCCAACTTCCGATCGTAAACGCACCGTTTCAATATTATCGTTTTAATCGGTTCCCTTCTCAATTGACCGTTCTCCTTTCTCAAATACTACTATTTTAATTTAATTTTTTTTTTGATTTCGGGTAAATTATATAATTAACTACATTAATCTATTCGCGAATTTCATTTAACTATTTAAATGTTTTGACTTGAATTTTGTACACGCAAACCTTTCAAAATGTATCACCATTAATGAATCTGTTAATTTTGTCAACATGATGAAAATGCCCTCAAAACTAAACCAATCAATCAAACCCTAAAATGTCGACCCTAAAACACACAACTACAACCCTAAAATCACACCCCGACCATACAATCATTGCCCAACCCTAAACTCACACTCCTGACCCTAAACAAAATTAAAAAAAAATTGAGAAATTTTTTAACTTAATTAATTAACTAGTGACAAAAAAAATTATAATTTGACAAAACAATAAAAAAATGAAAAATCAGATCTGATTTCAAGGTTCGGGAGCTCACTATCGCTGGTAACCCGTCTTTCTGACCCGCTCATCATCACCAGTAGCTTCTTCATTTCCGGACAGCCTTGCATTTTCTTCTTGGACCAGACGTGGCAGCTCAATCGAATTTGAAGATCATTTTGGGACCAGATCTAGCAAGGACCGTCGATGCTGTTCTTCTTCCTCAACGAACCTAGTTCTGGCGTGTTCTTGATAATGAGGGGGTGGTGGGGAGGCAACGACGAACGACCTTGAGCACGAAATCGACGACGAGCTCCGTAGGTTCTTTGGCAGATCTGGTCAAACGGTGGCTCAACGGTGTGAACTCGGCAGGCTGGCCTCCGACTCGGATTCACAATCGATAGCGACAAGCCAGTTCGGCCGACCATTCTTCTTCCTCGAGGAATCAACCACGACGACGTGAGTCCTCCTTCTAGATCTGCTTTAAACCCAGATTGGCCGAGGAAGAAGATGGAAGGTCCAGTTCTGGTAGCAGAGCTCGGCTTCCAGATCTAGAGAGGACAAACCGACGCCCGGGAGCTGAGGAGGTGGACGATGAAGGGGTTCCTGGGTGCCTGCAACACTAGGCGGAGAAGATGAACGACAATGGTCGTCGGCGACAACTTCGACGAACGACCTTGAGCACGAAATCGGTGATGACGAGCTCCGTAGGTTCTCCGGCCATATCTGGTCAAACGGTGGCTCGACGGTGTGAACTCGGCGAGCTGGCCTCCGACTCGGGTTCACAATCGACAACGGCAAACGAATCTGACCGACTGTTCTTCTTCCTCGACGAATCGACCGCGACAACGTGAGTCCTCCTTCTAGATCTGCTTCAAGCTCAGATTGGCCGAGGAAGAAGACGGAAGGTCCAGTTCTGGCAGTAGAGCTCGGCTTCCAGATTCAGAGAGGACGAATCGGCGCCCGGGAGCAAAGGAGGCGGACGATGAAGGGGTTCTTGGGTGCCTGCAACACTGGGCGGAGAAGATGAACGACAATGGTCGTCGATGGCAACTTCGAACGGGCGGAGAAGATGAACCGATAAACAATTTTTTTTCCTTATATATTTTTAAAATTTATATATAAAACCAGATTTTTAATTTTATGAACAAAATAAATTTTTAATTAAAAATCAGATTTTGTATTTTTTTATTTCATAAATAAAATAAGATTTTTTTTATCTTAGGGTTATGATTGTTTTTAGGGTCGGATGGTTAATTTTTTAACAAAATCATATTTTTTATTTTAGGGTTATGAATTTTCTAGTGTTGGATGACTTAATTTAGGGTTAGGGATGTTAATTTAGGGTTGGACTGATTGGTTGGGTTTTGAGGGCATTTCCTTCATTTTGAAAAAAATAAACAATAATCTAATATATTTATTAACGGTGATACATTTTGAAAGGTTTGTGCGTATAAAATTCAAGTCCAAACATTTGTGTAGTTACATGAAATTCGTGTATAAGTTAGTGTAGTTAATTGTAATTTACCCTTTGGTTTCAAATGGAATTTTACTCGTAATTTAATCTTGAAGTGTGAGTCTTGTTCTAGGTCATCTCCGTAATAACTCTATCAATTTCCAATGATGTGATTTTATTTTTAAGAGATAATTAATTAATAAATAAAGAAAGAAAAATTAAATATATATGTTTAAAAGACCATCCATTCGTCTTTTTATCCCAAAATTAAATAGACCGTACCTGCATTTTGGAGCAAAAATCCGGTTTTACGGAGTTTACACCGAGGCTGAACTTTCGAAGGGCATAACTTACTCATACGAGCTCTGATTTGGCTCTATAAACTATGGTTTGAAGGGAACTGAGAGCACTACAACTTTCATGAAGACATCTTAGGCATATTTTGAGGGTATGGTGCAATGATTGACGATAATGAAAACTCAAGGAAAGGTTTTATGTAATAAGCATGAGGTCACTGGTTTCAATCATCATATCTGCGATATTGCATTTCCATTCTTTCTTATCAAAAAAGGGAAAGGTTTTATAATTGGAAAGGGAAATTGCAGACTCTCAAAATCAAATCCTTTCTCTCACAATTATAAGAAAAATGGACTCTTGCTACAAGATCTACTATACCTGCTCCAGGCTCTCAACATTACAAGAAATTGGCTACACCCTAAAATACTCCAAAGACGAGATCAAAATGACGAAGGTAGTGGTCCAAAAATAGAGCACCACGATATCTGCTCTGCATAACGATTTGCCTCTATCCCTGCGACGCATGTCCAACCCACAGCTGGCACTCGACTCCTCAAAACGACATCACTTCTACGAAGGTTCTGGAATTATTGAATTCAAAAGCTGGACTCTGATGCTTAGGCCTCAAGTAAGCCCAACAGTAACTTTGCCGAACTCCACCTTGCTGATATTGCCCCCCTCTGGGCTCAGACTTGTCCTCAAGTCTGGAATGGTGAACGATGGAAACTTTGCCCGAAAACTAGGGGCATCTTCCCAAGTTGAGTCCTTTGGGCTATAAGGGTTCCATTGCACCAGATACTCGACGTGTGCCCGATTGTTCTTCTTGACCATCCAGAGGTCCAAGACCATGAAAGGCTCAACTATAGGTAACCCATCCCCACCAATATCATCAAGGTCAAAAACGTGGACTTGTTTTTCTCCTAATTGCTTCTTCAACAACGAAACGTGAAAAACCAAGTGTATTTTGGCATGAGGGGGCAGTTTCAGCTTGTATGCAACCTTACCAATTCGAGCGACAATCTCATAAGGGCCATAAAAACGAGCAACAAGTTTCATGTTTCTGCGCAGAGTAATGATGGACTGTCGATAAGGTTGAAGGCGAAGAAATACCTTGTCACTCACTGTAAATTCTCTCTCAGATCGTTTCTTATCAATGTGAAGCTTCATTCGATTCTAGGCATGACCCAAGTTATCTTTGAGGAGTTTTGTGATCATTTTTCTTCGAGTAACCAACTCCTCAACTACAGCAACCTTAGAATCCAGACCTGTTACAGCAAGAGAGTGAGGGAAGTATCCATATAGAGCCTCGAACGGAGTCATTTTCAAAAAAGAATGGTAATTTGTGTTGCACAAATACTAAGCCAGAGGAACCCATTTTGCCCAATCCTTTGGCCGTTGATGGACCATTGCTCGAAGAGCTTTCAAGACATTGATTCAATTTCTATTTGTCCATCCGTTTGGGGATGATATGCGGTTGAGGTATTAAGCTTGGTGCCCATTAACCTAAAGAGTTCGCGCTAGAAGCTACTGACGAATACCCGATCACGGTCTAAAACAATAGACTCGGGAGCACCGTGTAGATGGAAAATCTTATCCATAAAAATCGTAGTAATAGAGATAGTCGTGTAGGGATGGCGAATTGGAACAAAATGCATGTACTTAAAGTAACTATCAATCACCACGAGAATACATTCAAAACTACCAGATTTGGGGAGGCCTTCCACGAAATCAAGAGCTATATCTTTCCACGGACCACTTGGAATCAAGAGAGGTTGTAATAAACGAGGAGGTAAAACATGTTCAGACTTGCAGCGTTGACATACGTCACATTCGAGATAATTTTTCTTGTCAATTATAATGACTCCTTGTTTCAACTTGTGATTTGGAAAAACATTAGGATCGATGGTCATCTGCAATAAAAGCCCTTCGGCCTCCAAATCCCTTATGTAGTTGTCTGCAACTTCCAACATTCAGTTCGGAACCAAAACAGAGATAGAATTGCAGCTAACCGAGAGGAGACGAGATAAAGCATCAGCTACATGATTCTCCTTGCCTTTCTTGTACTCGATCGAGTAAGTTAACCCCATCAACTTAGTGAGCCATCTCTGCTGAAATGAAGTCGAAATCTTTTACTCCAATGAGAACTTGAGGCTCTGATGATCCGTACAAATCACGAGCAATTGGGCTTGAACATAATGTCTCCAGAGTTAGGTAGCAACCACCACTACTAGAAGTTCCTTATCATAGGTAGAGAGACCTGCATTCTTGGGACCAAGGCTCTTGCTCATGAAGGCAATTGGATGACCTTTTTGCATCAGGACCGCGCCTATCTCTGTTTCGCTAGCATCTGTTTCAATAAAAAAAAGGTTGAGAGAAATCGGGTAATTGAAGGACGAGAGTTGTGATCATAGCCATCTTAAAATGATTAAAGCTGGTATGGGATTTCGAATCCCAATGAAACAAATCTTTCCGGAGCAAGTCTGTTAGTGGCTTGGCGAGCACACCATACCCTTTCACGAATATTCTGTAATAGTTGGTCAACCCCAAAAACCCACGAAGGGTTTTAGATTAACGGGCTCTGGCCAAGATATCATAGCCTCAATTTTCTTGGATCCGTTGCGACCCCCTTTTTCGAAATAATGTGGCCCAGATATTTCAATGCTTTGCTTGTAAAATTCGCATTTACTGAGCTTGGCAAAGAGGCGCTCCTCACGTAAACGTGTCAGGACCAATTCAATGTGGTGCATATGACTCTCCCAATCTGGACTGTAGATCAAAATATTGTCAAAAAAAACAAGGACGAATTTTTGAGGATATACCTTGAAAATATCGTTCGTAAGAGCATGGAAAGAAGCCGGTGCACTCGTGAGCCCAAATGGCATCACCTACACTCGTAGTACCCTTCATGAGTGCGAATTTTTGATTTTATCCATGAATTCTTATGTGTGTGTGTATATATATATATGAAGATTGATTTTAAAGTAGTTTTCCTTGTTCTAAGGTATGAGTGTGTAAAGAATCAATTGGTGATGTTGTGTAGATGTTCACAATTTGTGTTGATTGTGATAGATTAGAGTGAATTAGGTTGATTTGCACTTAATGCTTTACCTCCCTCTTTAGGTCTTGGTAATTGCCCTAGCTAATTATTCAATAAACGGGAATTGAGATTGATTAGTGGACTTAATCAACCTAGACTAGCTTTTAAATCAATACTAGGGATAGATTGGTTATTGCTCGAGTCATAGTTATATAATTCACTTAGCTTAAGACTAGAGGGTTCCAAGGAACTTAATACATCATAATTAGGTGGGTAATTTGTGCTAGGATTCTAATACACTTGGGAGAGCATTAGGATTAGCTTAAGAGAAGCTCCATGGCCGCCTAAGCTAGATACAACACAAATTCGAAGTTGATTACACAGTATCACCTACTAATTTCTCTATGAATCCCATGCCTTAGACATCTTTCTTTCTCTTGAATACCTATCTTTATTGTTATATTTACTTGCTTTATTTCCATTACTTTTCATATTTAAAAAATACCAAAAATATCATGCCTCCAAAACCTTGATTGACTCACTAGAACTAACACTATCCTTGTTGTATCACTCAAATTCCTTATGGGTTCGACAATTCTGGGTTGTTCCTTTTCTCTTTCGTTCCTACTCAATAGGAGAGGAGAGGGGGAAGGTGCTTCCCAATTTTATTACTTGACAATGAACAGAGTTCGCTTGCTCCGGGAGGACATCAATGTTGATTATGAGCGACACCCTACTCCGTGCATTCTTAGAACACTACAAATATGAAAGGTTATTGATTTGCAGCAGTTTGTTGAAGAAGGTTGTTAGTAGGGTTATTATCATACCAATACACTTAAATTGTTTGGTTTATCACATACATACACCTAAAAAATTCTTTGACTACACAAGTACCCTAAATTTTAAATTTAATCACATCCATTTTTTTGTTAGAATTTTAACAGATTGTAGCACATGTGTCTTGCACATGCTCATTTTTATTTTTAAATGACAATATTACCCTTTACCTTACCATATCCTAAACCAAAATACCCTAACCCCAATCACTTCAGCCACCACACCCTTGCCGCCAGACATGGAGCTCGTTATCTCGCCATCCTCACCCTCCCTGTCGGAGTCAGAGCAACATACACCTTTGCTGGATTTGTCTAAACAGAGCAGAGGTGCTCGAGCTGTGCTGCAATTTTGAGGAGGAAGAGTGATTCGGACGGTGTGTTGGTTGCAGAGACGTCTGGATCGGAGATGGTGTGTGTTAGTTGCAGAGGCGTCTGGATCAGAGATGGTGAGTGGAATCGACGACGTCTAGAGCTTGGCGTTTTCACCGAGACAGAATCGACCGGTGATGAAGAGGACGAATGGCTCGAAACTCGCGGGGGAGTTGGTCTTACTCGGCGGAACTTGATTTGGATGAATCCGGTTGCAGCGGTTGATTTTGATTCGTTTTTGGTTGCTGTAATTGGTTCTCTGTGTTTTGATTCTTTGTTTCTGGGTGTCTATGAAACTTGGTGTGCATTGTGTTTGTGCGTTCATGTTCCCTAAGAAAGTTTAAAATCTGGGTAAGGCATGGATTTAGATCAAAGTGCAAGTCAAACTCAGTCAACACACATGATTGTGTTCTAGTCCACCATTAGCTCTTAGAAGAGCTGAATTGGGGCATTCAATCAACTCCTGGCCTTGTAAAAATTATTGGTAAAATGTCGAAATTCTCAACAGTTCATAAACTAACCGCAGTTTGTTTGTGTTCATGATTTCTAATATAGACATTTTCGTCAAGAATTTTGTTTTTTTCCTCATCAGCATAGAAATAAAATATCTGGACATGAGATGGTAGCAGTATTACATAAGCAAGTCATTTGTATGGTAGATCAACGCCTGATTTTGATTTGAAGAAACAAAAGAGTGGCAAGTCTTTGAAAATTCGAAAACTATTGAAGGACCTTTTGGTCAGTTCACATAAAGATGGATGGAATTACTAAGTGTGATAAAATTTGAATTTTAGGATACTTGTTTAGTTAAAAAAAAAAAATTAGGTGTATATATATGTGATAAACTTATTAATGGAGCAAAAAAAAAGATTATTCCCCTTCTCTCCAAGTAATGGAGCAATTTGATGGTTAAATTTATTACTATATAAGGAAATTGTTTAATGGTTGCGAGATTTTATTGAATGATGATTTCCAAATATATATACAATGAAGTTCAAATAGAAATAGGAAAGAAAGATCACTCCTCCATAGTATCTGCTGACTGGTTGAATGGCGAGATATTTGGAGTAGACTTAGTCATAGGCTTAACATTCCCCCTTAAGTTAAAATTCCGGGAACCGAGGTTCGATTTGTATAACAGTTGTTCAAACCGAAGGTGAGGTAGCAGTTTAGTAAGGATGTCACCTAGCTGGTCATTGATGCGGGCGAATCTTAGTGTCTAATTCAACATATTTTACCCATGCTTTGGCTATTTTTGTCCCCATTTGAGTTACTTTTATGATCAA
>JAYMSW010004376.1:0-11073 GCA_036897725.1 Erodium texanum | reverse complement strand
TCTATAAGGCGCGAGCCATCTGCCGCGACCTCCTTCCGCCGCTAGCGTCCAAGCACGACGTGTTTATCCGAAGTCCGACTCGGACGCGTCCATCCGACGCCACCTCCACAGCAGCACCACGCTTGCGCCGCTTCCGCAGCACCGTGGATGCTCTTATTGAGCTAGCCATTAATAGTGAAATATGAAAACATATGATGAAAACATCAAGACCGATTTACTCTTCCTCGAATCTTTCCTAAAAATAAATAAATTTGGCAATCAACGAAGTAAGAGATAACTTAATTTAGGACATCTATTTTAAATGGGTATTTATCTTGGAGGCATTCAGGCCATATAAACAAAACACAAGTATATGAACAAAAGCATGTTTGTACCAAATATTCGATAAATAAAAATCATTATCCATCGTCAGTGAAATAAGAGCTGTTATGTACTATCGAATTTAAATTCAATTCAGTTTGTGTAAACCAATTTGACAGAAGGCAAGAGTCACAATAACAATATAGTTTCTAGTCAGAACTATTGCAGTCGATTGACTGACGTATGTCTCTTCTAGAGGACTCCAAAAAACGGATTTTTTATGGCAGAGTCAAGCTCAGAGCCAGCTGAATGCAGCACTGCCATGTCCACCTTGTCCTGGGGCAGAAACAAGAACTCACCTCCTTCAATTTTCTCAAACCCACACAGCTCAAGAAACTCGATGCCCCCTTTCAATGAACCAACTCTTTCCTGTTACCAACACCAAACAGTGAGGACCAGGAAAGGCATGTCATGTGAAAAATGTAAAGATGCAATCCAGTATACTCAACACATTACATTTGTCAGTGACCTATTCTTAGTCTCACCTACATATTACTGAAACAAATTATCCCAATAAAATCCCAGGGTCCAAGAAACCGACACATCAAAGATATCTTTGGATCAAACTCACTAGATATGCAGTACTTAGGTTCATCAATTAGTTGCGTTTTCAAAAAAAAAAAGGTTCATCATTAGTTACCATCTGTCGTCGTACATTTTATTTTCTTGCAGATTGCAGATGGAGAGGACAGATTTTTATGTTCATTAATTGTAACCAGGAAATTTCTCAAAACTATTTCAACATGCTAAAGCAGAATTACTTGTTCATGACACTAAAATGTAGAGATACAAGGATAGAGCTAATTCAATGGCACGGCTTTCTTTTCAAAAGCTTCAATAATTTGGTGGTTGTGGGCAATTCCTAAACATTTTTTTTATGTCATTCATACTTCTTAGAAAAAATATACAAGTAAAACTAGGTATCGGAATCAATGACAATTAATGCTATATGAAAATAAAAATAGAATAGCCAGTATATGTCTTTTAACAGAGGCTATTTTTTCCTAAAGGCAACTTATATGTGTGTGTATGTGTACCAAGACTTAAACTTGAGACTGTCTCAAGAGAATGCAAACCTTTAACCACTTAACCCAACAAAGTGTTGGCTGTAACAGTGGCTAGTACTAGATTACAGACAAACTGGGGGTTGGATGATGGTGTTTTGGTGTGTACTCTTGGTGACGTAGCAGAAGATGGTTCCATTCCAATAGAGATGTGGATGTCAGTGCTCTTTCTCATGGCAATATGAGTGTGATGAAAAACAAGTATGGATTCCAAATGACACGTGGAAGTAGTTATATCATGATAGTTATGAATTCAAAGTGGCAGCAGTGGTTATAAAATCAAAATCAATGGTTCAATTCAAGAAAACAGAGAATGTGGTGACTAATGATGAACTAGAAAAATATCGACGCCTCTCTCTCTCTCTCTCTCTGCTGATAAAAAAAATGATGAACTAGAAAAATAAGGTATGCTAGGGGCTAGGGCATTACTTGCAATAGGGCTGGAGGAGATGGTGCATATGTTCTTCAATGTAGGTTGAGGTTTGGGGGAGAAAGTATGAAGATGGGTAATATGCATGTGATAGTATAAAGACAAGCAGTGTATAATAAAAGCTCCTGACCTGAATAGACGGGTTACTGAGTCTAATTTTTCTGAACTTCTCTTCATTAGGATTCTTGGCAACATTCCCTACAAAAGTCAGAAGTGTCTGGAATGCCCTTTTAACTTTGGCATCATCATCCTGTTCAGAGAGTTGGCAGAATTACTCAATTACTGTTGTTAATTTATATAAATTCTAAGTTACTAAACTGATATATGATAGAACTGGGAAAGGAATTGGTTCAGTTGTTAGTCTTGAACTTCAGGCATACACCATATTTTTATGTATTCTAATTACAAACAAAGTAGAATAATAATAAAAACTGACTGCATTTTCTAAGAGATATATTCCTTTCTTGTTTAATTTGATAACGGTGTTATCCTAAAAATTCGTTAGTCAAAACATACTATTGAAACCATCTCCATGCCCTTTCTTGCTCTATTAGATGACAAAATATCATTCTGAGTTATTTTGAATGAAAGTTTAACAAGATCAGTCTTTTGCTTCCTTTAGTTCAATCAGCATAATTTGTCAAACACTATACAAGCAAATGGACCCTAAAACCTGTGTAAAATAGACCACAAACTACTACTCTGCAGATGGTATTTGGTATATTAATTATTTTGGATTAGTTTGACAGAAGAAATTAAACAGATAGTGTTCCAAGCAGTAGTGGATGATCTGTTCTTTGCTTCCTCCCATTTTCAATCAGCATAATCTGTCCAGTGCTATGCAACCAAATGGAGTCACCCCTAAAACATGTGCATAACTATTTTTAGGGTGGGCAGTTGATATATCAGGTATTTTGGAGCAGTTTCAGAGAAGAATTGGATGAGTTGCCAAAGTTCAACTTTTCTGAAATAATTATGTGCCCCTTTCATTTTATAGTAATTGGTTTCTCATCATGCATCCTAAACCAAGCCCTAAGTGTAAGAAATTATAATAATAGCAATGCCTTTTGCCAAAATATGAAGTATTTTATATCATTTCAGCACATAAACCATTTCATTTGGACCTTGCCTTGTATATAAAGGGCCGCAAATTAAGGTCAGCCAGTTACTGTCCAAGTGCCTCTAGAAACTCTACAAAAGTTTATCCAAGAAAACATAGAAGACATGACAAAATTGGATCACAAAATAATGGGGGATCGTAATAGAACACCATGGCTCTTGGAAGAAGCTTGTAGTTAGGATAGCATATCATGTCACAATTAATTGCAATTGTGTATTTACCTTGTGATTTTGTTTGAGAGATCGAAGACATTCCCTCATTTGCTCGGTCTTTGTGGCAGGTCTGATAGGTAATGAGCTCTACAGTTTCAAGAAGACATACACGACACATGTCAATCAGAGAGTACCATGCAACCCCATCACACTAAATGAATAAATAAATACCTTCTTCTCCTGCACAACAGGCACCGAAGGTTTTGCTGCTTCAGGGTCCTCTGGTGGCAACCCAAGCTTCCGCCTCCTTTCCGCCTGCATACAACATTACCATACATATTAATCAAACTAAAAACTCACTGAAGTAGCTAATTGAAAAGGCGATGAACAACCCTTGAATACAATGCTTTCTTTATGCTGCAATAATGACACGACCAATGAGCTCTTATTTCCTCTTACATTGAAAACTCAAATCATTTCACAAATATCTATCACGAATGTTGAATTATTTCCTATATTTATTCATATTCTTGCTTTGTTTGCTCTTTAGTATAGGACAATCCCCAATATAAATGAATCTCTCATTGTAGTTAATTATTGAACAATCAATGATTTTTTTTGTTCTCCTTTCCATCTCAATATGGTATCAAAGCTAACTTGAACATTTGACCTGTTCACCCTGCAGTATCCAGTCTTGCTATACCCAACCTACACGAGCCGAGGAATGTTGAAGCATAGACCCACATCGAATAAATTAGCTAAATATAAAGGCTTGGTCACACACAACTAACAAGGCTGACCTTTTTAGTTGTGGACCCAATATATGATATCCGATTTAAATTTCACATGGTATAAAAGTGATTTAGAAACCCTTAAATATCCCAACTTTGTTGTGAAAGTTGCAACCATCTTGAGGTCTGTATTTTGATTGATCTCATTTCTTAAAACTTTAACTTGTTTATTATCATCACTTATAATGCACGTCTCCTGCATTCTCAGAAGCTTACTCGAAATATTTGTAATACGGTATGATTGTCGTTGATGAGTTGGGGTTGAAATTTATTATTAGATGATTCCCAAATGAGCTTAGAGAGAGCGAATAGCTTCTGCTCAAACAAAATGAAACAAGTAATATGCACTCTATCTTGATTTTTCACCACCCTTGAGACACTAGATTTTATCTTTAAGTAGGGATAAAGACCAAGAAGGTTGCAACTTTTGAAGCGAAGTTGAGATATTTGGGGGTTTCTAGACCAGGATAAAAATTAGAATCAGGCTTCATATATTGGGTCGGCTTCACAACTAAAAGGGTCAACCTTGTTAGCTGGGTGTGTCCCTAACTTTTATACTTTGTTCTTATTTCTTATGTAAGTCCACACTTCAAGAAGAACGAATTGGTTACTTCAGTCCAATAACACACAACGCATTGCATAAGCTTTACACAAATTACAATCACATAGTAGATCCATTATATCCATATAATCAAATTAGAAGGCACGTATTCAATACAAACACAACACAATCTAATATTTGAAATTGGAAAATAAAAAGAACAGATATATGATTGGATATGTAGACGGCAACCCCACCTATTCAGTTATTAATCGATTCAAAATAGGTAACTAACACACCCACTAAACAGCATGACCCAGAGAAAATAGAACACACATATAAGAGATATTCCCTAGGTTCATATAATATATATATAAATGTTACTAACCTTGTCTTCTTCCAATTTTTGACGAATTTTCTCCCTCGCTCTTCTCTCCTCCTCTTTCTCTGCTTTCCGCAAAGCCACCAAACTGCAAGAACAAACTGATATATCATCTCAACAGAAATAAATCATGACAGACACTCCAATTTGTAGATTTTATATTAAGATGTAGACACAAATAGGATATATGGACATATATTAGGTTAGATCGAACCGTTTTCTTTCATTTTCTTCTTCAATTCGCTTGGCTTCCAAGAGTTCCTTGCCTACTCGAATCCTTTCCTAACAAGGTAAAACACAAATATAATAACCAAATTCCCCAAAAGTAGGAAACAATTCATGAGGCTTTTAAGACTTGAGAAGCATTGACCGCTGCCAATAGGGGGCATACTTTTTGATAGTCTCTATGAAGAGAAGTCAAAAAATTAACCCACGCATGTTGAACATGACTAAAACTAAGTAATGTAATTTCGTTGTCACGTCAGAATGTATATAGAAAGAGAAATAAAAGTGCCGAAATGAAACAAAAAACAAAATTCTAAGTTAAACAATATAAAAACAAATAGATAATCTCCATATCCAGAACAGTCAAAGTATCCGAACTTAGGAATTTTAATTTTATCAATCAATTAACAGGTGGAATGATGAATGATACTGACTGTTATTTGATTTAATCTATAATAATCAAGACCAAGTCATCCATATAACAAAAACTAAGTTTACATATTGCATATTCTCACTTATGTTCTCATTTTTCAGTTGCAGTATTTCATCATTCATGTGATACTTGTCACTATCGCTTTGGCGGTTGAGTGTGTTGATCCCATTTCGGAATCACGCCCTCCATCAATAATATTTCCCTTTCTTTCTGAGCAAAAAAAAGTTTATATATTGCGTATCACAAACATAACTCTTGAATCCTTTACACGATGTACAACCATATTCAAAAGATATTCCTTCATTTTACAGGTACATGAGCATAAAATACCTCCTACACCCCTTCCATACCAAGGAAAAGTCCCTCCCGATTCCATATTAATCAATATATTTTGACAAAATAGTGGGAAAAACATATTTAGACAATAATGAAAAAATCAGCAGTCTAATCTAAGGTATCTCTTCATTGCTTAAATATAACTGCCCTTGCTTATACCATATTTTTCTAACAGCCAATCGTGTGATGGAACTGAAAGGTGTTACTGCTCTCTAAATACAAGATACATCAATAATAGGGAGGCTAGATATTTAAAATATTGGTGAAATGCATAATATAACTCAAATGTTTGGAACCAAGAGTTGAGGGAAAAGTGGGAGGGAACTCCTATAGTAAGTATGGGATTAATGGTTCCAATCATCATACTTGCGGTTACAGCCTATCAAGAAAAACGAGTAAATTAAGTCTTTGGATATTTTTCTACTCTTGAAGTATCCAGATTAGGATAAATATTTGTATAGCTTTATGAATTTTTTAAATAACAGCCACAAGAGGAATTAATTCATAAATATATGTCATAAAGTATAAAAATGTAGCAGACAAGAAAAATATAAAACACCTTTTCTCTCTCTCTTTCCATTCTTCTCTCTTCTTCTTCTTTTTTCTTGCGAGCCCGCTCCCTTATGTAAAAGATAAAGTACTATGAGAAAAATCAGACAGATACATAAGAGAAATAAGTAGACCTTCAGAACTTCCTCCATATGCTAGTTTAAGCTCCTCGTACAAAAGATATTAGGATTTATTTACTTAGTAACAGTATGCACATACAAACTTGAATATCGAGGAACAAAACTGGAACCAAACAAATGCAGGAAATTGATAAAAGGACGAAATAAAAATATAGATACAAACAGGTTTGACATGCAGTACAAAGTGATAAGATGACCAACTAACTAAGGGGGGAAAGGCCCCATGAAAATGTCCATGCAAATTCTTATATCATTGGGGAAGGACAACAGTAAGAACACTGCATGCAGAAGGTGAGGTGCGGTCCAAATAAAGAGAGCATTTACAAAATTCCAATTTACTGCTCCAATAAAAATTCAAAATTTTGAACTAATATAAGAGTGTTTCATACAAACAGTGTCCTTTTCAGAAAGCATGTATTCAATCTTTGGACAAGTAGGAAAGCCAAAAAGGATGGCATGTCCAAGCAAGGCAAAGGGCATGAATGCTACTTATCAAGTATACTGTTGCTGTTATTGCTTCAACAGTTTAAAAAAACAGAAATATAGTGTACTACATTAAAACATAAATCCCTCTGAAGACAAAATATCTATATGTATCAATTGAATTATGAAAGCAACAGATACTGTAATTGACAAAATGATGTGGTAACATTTAATAAGTGATTCTTTATAAAAATAATAGCTTAGAGTCAAAAAGGTTGGCTAGACAGCACTACACTTGAAAATCAAATAAGGCATTATTAACAGGTATAGCAAATTGATCAGCCTAAACTAATAAAACATGAATGATAATAAATATAAATAAAATACAAAAACCACTTGCATCCAACAGTAATGACATATGGTGGCTTCAATGAACCTTACAAACAAACTAAATAAGATATACCTGAGTTCTTGTGCTTTAATCCTAACTTCTTCAGGTGTAAGAGAAGGCTTAGAAGCCTCAGCTTTGCTACTGGCAGGCACCTGGGAAAGTATGACCAGGTAATACAGTTAAATCAAAGAGAAACTTCCCTATATAAAACATTACAATGAATTTAGAAGGTCATGCTCATGCACCAGGATAGAATCCTTCAAAGATGAAAGAAATTAGGCACAAGATGAGAAATATGTGCATGTTGACCAAAGGGGGAAAGAAAATATGAGAATGTTGACCATAGGGGAAAAGACAAAATATAAGCACATTGACAAGAGAGGGGAGGCAAAAAGCACTATTCTTCAAGGCTAGCCATAGTGCGTTTAAGGAAAGCTAATGAAGCAAAGACATGTATGCTGACATTATTCTACTCTTCATGTGTATACAAACTATAGAGAGTGAGAAAATAGATGATAACTATGGAACAAATTAAAACAAAAAGAGAGTTGATTATAATGTAACAATAAGGATGTGATCTGAACATAAGTGTCATACCAAAGGCATCTCATCTATATCCATGTCATTCTCATGTTCAACTAACCAATTAACAGCCGCCTCAAGACTAGTGTTACCTGAAGGAAAAAAACAACTTTTAAACAACAAAGAGCACATCATAAACAGCATAAAACATGTAATATTGATCAGCAATCACATATTAACCAAACAAATACATGAACAGCATGGCTCACTTGCACCTGCATACACTTCAATTGTATTTTAGCTCTTGTTCTATATGCACAAGAGCAACAGTCTTTAAGTTTCTATCCCACCCCACATCAACAATTCAACCCATACTGACATATAGTCTATCATGCATCATCTAGTAACATAAGGTCCTTATTTCAGCCATAAATTCCTTCTTTGCCGAGTTAACTGGACTACTCAAATTATGTACCTCCAATGCCGGAATTGTAATCAATCTCTACTAGTACACTGGGCCCATCCCAACAAGAGTTGGAGTAGGGGGCTAAGCGAAAAAGAAACTAAACCAAGAAACACAACAAAATATTCATCCTCAACTTTTGACAAAGTATTTCAAATGATTAATAAATGAAGAAACTGTGGATTAGTATTTCACTATTTCTCAGTGACCTCACCTGAATAATGAAGGGCACGAGTAGCTCGTGCTACTGGGAACCCCATTCCTTCAAGTTCATGAATCAGATTTTTGTCAACCTCCGGCACCACCATTTCTACAGAGAGATGGAAAAATAAGCATAATCGGGTGACAACAAAGTAATCCTATCAAAATGATCAACCATACTTCAACAAGCTCTCCCAGCACGGTGCAATAAGAAGATAAGAATATTTATGGCACATGTATATCAGCTATTGAAACTCATAGTACACAATAAAGAAGACCAATTGAGGGTTGAGATATTCAAATCCAAAAAAAAATAAGGATATGAAATAGTACACCGAAACTACAGAATACCACCAAAATTACAAATGTTGTCATGTGATTTGAAGCCCAACTCAATGACAGAGAGATTATTCACGCAAAAAAAAAAAAAGCATAGTTCCTCCTTACCTGGTCTAAGCTTTTCCTATCAGTGCAAAACTAGATTGTTTACTGACTCTATACTGCCCATTCAATTAGAAATGGTGGATGGAAATTTCTTCAAGGATCTACAAGTCTAGAGAAGGAAATCATGGATCATTTCTAACCCTGCTTTTGAAGATTATAGAACCCCCTCCACTATAATTTAATTAGCTTAATCATTTTCCCTTTCAGAATTTGATACAAAAGGCCCCACTCCAAAAAGTTAATATAAGTGACCTTTGTTTTTAGTCGGTACGAACAACAGTTAAAACAAACAAAATTATTACGACCCTTTTGTTTTTGAGGCACCTTGCACACTTTGAAAACTCAAGTTATATCCTGAAAAGCACACGAGCTTGAAGCTACAAAGCAGCAATTAAAACGTTGTTATCTGACACTCTTATTACCTTTCAAAATGCCAGATTTTTTTTTCAAGAGACGGACATCACAACTAACAAAGATTACCTTAGAAAGTATGGGAATAAACTGCATAAATTCAGGAACATGGGAACATTTTTTAATGATCAGAATGATAGTGGCACTTAATGTAACATTCTTTGACAAGAAAACTTAATACAGGGATGGTCTGCATGTAGATAACAACAGAAGGGGCTAAAGGTATACCTACACATCTGATTTATCAATAAGACAAGAAAAAAGGTAGAACTAATATAACTTGCATGCCCACAAAGCTGAAATGCAACTAAGATTAATCATACAAATAAAAAGAATGCAAGCCTTTCCATACACATGTGAAACTTATTTGCAAAAATTCGCTACTCTAAATCCTAGTACAGACAAGAAATTCAAGTGATCAAATACCTTCAGACAGACTGCCACTACTTTCATCAATAGGCTCTCCTGACTCTGAAGTCACCTTTGGCACCTCCAAACTTATTGGTTTGGCAGCTTCCAACGTCTTATCTACAAACTCAGTATGCCCGGTTCTCTTGGTATGCAAATCACTTTCCTTCATGACCAAACCAAAAGCACAAAATTTCAATTCAACCACACTTAAATTCAGGACTAAAAAATACTCCCTCCGCTCCAAACTAAGGGTCCACTTTCTATTATAAAAAATGTTCCGAAATGACTGTCCACTTTTCTTTTGGTAGTTTAGTTATGCATGGAGTACCGTTAATATCCCAAAGATGAGTTAGCGCGCACGTAGTAGGGGTATATAAGAGAAAGTCCATCACTAAATAACCTACCTTGATTTTCACGAAACTGGACACTTCTTTTGGATTGACTTACACATCCCTAGTTGATACTTAATGTTAATACGAATATATACACGTAAAGATATCAATGGGCTCAAATATGATGGAGGGGTTAGTTCATTTTCATTTGAACAAGAAATTTATTATCAAGATCCTAATTTACTCCCTCCTATTCCAGCTCTTGGTAGAAAAAAGAAAAACAAAGACATAACTGCAGAACAAACTTGCATAGGATCAAGTCTGTGTCTGTTTATACAGATTGCTTGTAAAAAGTAAAAATCAAGTCTTTTCATACAAATTGACTGTTAAAAAGGAAAAAAAAAATGGTAGTTTGAGTGACTTCTGGAACCATTTTATAAGATTTGCACTTGTATGCTAGTGAATTGAGTAATGCTCTTCCCCTCCTCTGCTTCGAACTAAAATTCAGCTCGCCGAGTAGACTTCATTCTACATTCATTACATGCTTCGGACTATAACTGTTGCCCAGATTGCAACATGCATCCTAACTCCATCAATACCACAAGACTTCGAAACTGAATCTAGGCCCAAAAACCTAATCTCCAGAATTTTATAATAAGATGAATCAAAATACCAAATTCCCACAATTCTCAGCATTCAATACCCTATATTAATTCACTGAATACTGTGCAATCAGACGCCGATAAAGATACAAGTTGGAACAAGAACTGGTACAGTGCAATAAGGGTTGGGATCGTTACCGTTTTGGATCTGCAAGGCTTGCCGCAGGAGCTGCAGACGAGGTTGAGGACAGCTTCGGTGGACTCAGAAAAGTTGGAGTGAGAGGTAAGCTCGGCGTGCTCCTGAGCTTCCGCCACCGACTTCAGCAACGCCCCGCAGTCACCGCACTTCA
>JAYMSW010004375.1:0-11074 GCA_036897725.1 Erodium texanum | reverse complement strand
CTATAAGATTGGAAACCCGCAAGCTGCACACAAGCTTCTTAATCAAATGCAAGATAGACAAGGGTTGAAAGAATGCTAATTAAAGATGGAGCAGAGCCCTTTTGCGTGAAAGACTACTTAAATCTGCAAAATAGCCATTCAGCGAACAAGGAGAAAATATTGTTGTGTACTTGTTTCATGATGAAGTGCATGCTATTTTGTTTTTCATTAAATAATGCCATTATGGCAATACGTGGTTAAGCTATAAGTGCCATAACAAAGCTGAAAATATCTTTTCTGAGTATAGCCATTCAGCCAACAACAAGAGTTCGTTATTGCTATAATAATTTTAACTGGATTTTTGTTATCTCTTTGCATTTAATTAATACATGAATGTAAATTAATATCTGGAGCTGAACATCCTGTCTGATCTGTTACTTAATTTGCATTAGTTCTCGGTATTTCGTTACATCATTAATTTTGCACTTGTTTTTGTCACACCAACTAACTTTAAAAAATCAATGAAGGTACTAAACTCACAATTCTTGAAAAAAGAATATCCTGAATTTTGGTTGCTTTGCTGAACCTCTTCAAAAGTACAGTGAAGTGAAGTGCCAATGGTTTGGATTTTGCTTACTAGCCTTAAACTCACTCAATTTTCTTTTTTCATTTCCAGTAATTGCCTTATCCTCTCTTGGTGTCTTCATATTGATGCATCTTTTTTGGCTTTTAGGTACTCCAATTCCTTTTCCAAGAACCTTAGACAGTAGCTGTTCTATTTGCCAATATACGAAATCTCAACACTTCCCAAGGATCGACTTACCTTGCATGTGACGAGGCAGAAGCCAGAAATTTCTACTCTTCCTTATGTTATGTGTTTCTATATTTCATATGGTAGACTTAATTGCTTGATGAGTATTTCTATCTTGATGGCATTTGTGTGAAAAAATGAACATGAAATCGAGTTGTAACTATTGAAATGTAGGTTTATTGGTGAATTGAATCATGATATCTCAAAATTTAAATTAATTTTGTAATAAAATATGACTGTGTGCTTGCAATTGCTATGTTGAAGTCACAAATTCAGTTAAAAATGTTTGATGCCACAATTCATCTTCTTTAGAAAAGTTTGGGAAAAATCTTTGAAATAATTTATGTAGTTTTCATTTAAGAAAGGGTCCTTGGAATAATTTAGCTTATGCCTTATTAGAATTATTGCATGAATTTGAGTAGATTTTGTGTTGCTGTTACATTATTTGACAATCATTATTACAATAATTGACTCTCTTCCTTGGTTTTTGAAGTCTGTCTTCTAGAGCTCTCTTTAGCAAGTGAAATCATAGAGTCGTCGTACATCAGCAATTGTCGGAGAGAGAGATGAGCCTCCAAGCTCTCTCTCCCTCTCCGCTCTGGTCTTCCGAAATAGATGCCGTCTGACCATTGCCTTGGTGTCACCTCTTTCGTTGCTGTCCTTCGGCTTTTTATCCACCGCCCCTACTGCTCAGCGCCCATTGGTTGCTTTAGCCAGCCGTCTATCTTCGTACTAGATTGCTAGATTTGTAATGGAGCTGGTTCGGTCGCCGTGCTTCCCAGTTCATGAGGCATGCTCAAGATCGGTGGATTCGTATATGCGTTCAGATCGTTTTATTTTATGTTTTTAATGTATTTAGTTAATAAGGTGCTAGCTTCGGCTGGTTTTTGGTACCTGCTTAGGCTGGGTTTAGGTGTCAGACTTTGTCTGAATTAGGTATTAGATAGGTGCACTACAATACGCCCTCGGTCCTCTCATTTAAGTCTAGTATTGGCCGTATGCGGCATGCAAACTATGTTACGTGAGAAGCTGGCTGTAGGAATTTATTCCCGTTAACAATTACGAGTAGAAAAAGACTATAGTAGAACACAAACAATTACAAGTATCTATACTTTGTATAGAAGCTTTGACTGCATTAAAAATATTATAAGATACAATTGCATGAGTAGAACTCACAAAAAAGCTCTTTCTCACAAAAATAAAAATAAAAGTGAGAAAAGAAAAAAAGATAAACTCACAAGACTCTCCCTAATCCTAGAAGTATGCATCGCATCTTCTAAAGTTGGGTTATTTATACAGAAAGAACACATTTCATTCCTTCTTGCTCACTTATATATAACTGTAAGACATAAATCTAGCATTAGCAATATCATCATTGCTCGTTATTCTATATCAGAAACAAACCTAAGTGGCTCTGACAAGCGGTGAGTGTATCGGCGAGTGAGGCGACATCGGAGACATCATGAATTCGTCGAGCCTCCTTGACGACAAGCTGAGCCGTCCGAGGCTGTTCTGCCGCCAGCACTGCCTCTTGACGGTCGGCAGAGCCGCAGCTTCCTTGCTCTGCTTGTTCTGCAGAGCAAAGCTGATGATCCTAGTCAGCGCCACTTGCATTGTCTTGTCGTCCATGTTGGCAAAGCAAACCCTGAACCACCCCGGCTCCGAGCAGTGGAACGACGCTCCGGGCGAGACATTGAGCCTCACGTCGTTGATTATGACCCTCCAAAGCGCCATCTCGGCCTCGAAAGTCTTTTCCTTTAGTAGCTCCCTTAAGTCCATCCACACGAACAAGCCTCCGTTGCTCTCCAAGCACCCGATGCTCACTTGCTGGAGCCCTCTAGTGAAAGCCTTGTGCCTTCTCCCCAATCTCTTCGCGCTTTCAATTATAAACTCTTCCACGAACTCATTGTCCGACAACATTGCGGCGATCATGTGTTGGGTTTGTGTCGAGACAAGACCGAAACTAGACATCTTGCGCGCGCAATTCACGACAGCGTCGTTGTAGGAGTACACAATCCCGACCCTGAAACCTGGGAACCCCATGTCCTTGGACAAGCTGTAGACAATATGGATAAGGTCGCGGTTACAGGAGACAGAGACACTCTGTTGCTCTATGACCTCTGCGATGCTGACGAAAGCAGGCTGGGAAAAGACAGTGGCGGCGTAGATTTCGTCGCATACTAGGTGGATGTTCTTTTCATTGATGAAGCTCACTAAGCTAATCAATGTGTCTCTGTCTAGAATCGTTCCTAGTGGGTTCGATGGGTTCGTTATGAGCAGACCCTTGACTCTGATCTTGGCCTCTTGAGCTCTCTCGTAGGCTTCTTCCAGAGCGGCTCTGGTGATCCTGAAATTGTTGGAGCTGTGACACGCGACAGGAAGGAGTTGCACACCAGTTCTCCACCTCAGGTCTCTGTCGAATCTGCAACATAAAGGCCGAATCTTTGAGTACAGAAACGTAAAAAGATCGAATCTTTAACATCGGTAATTAACAAGTGTTGAGATACGGTAATTGGGTCGGTGTCAGTTCTTGTCCTGATTCGAAGAAAATGATACAAATTTCCATTTTTGCCAATGAGTGACGACACCAATAAATTGATGGGTCATTAACACAGTTGACTGATGAGAATATGCTCTGTTATTTATTTATTTTTAATTAATTGATGGATCAAGTTGAGATTTAATTACTTTTGAAGCAGCCAGATTAGTACAAGTCAAAAGGTGGTTAGAACTTAATGGACTCGGATTAGGCCCCACTAGTAGATATTATTATTGAAAATCGAGGTCGTACCCTGGATAATAAGGGGTGGGGACCAGAAATGCGTCGCCGGGATCGGCCAGACAGAAGGCTATCATTTCATGAGCTCCGGTGGCTCCTCCGCTCATGACGATCCGATCCGGGTCGAATGTTACTCTGTTTCCTCTGACTTTTCCCATGAAATTTGCCACGGCCTGTTGACCAAAAAGAAACCGGGTTAGTCTCACAGAAACATAAAAACATCAGATTTTAAGGTTGTCGGAGATATTTGCAATTTACATACGTGTCTGAACTCCGGCAAGCCGTGATAATCTTGAAAGATGGCCGTGTCCTTGAACTCTTTCAGTCCCGCCGGTGTGCAAATAGAGGCTTTTGGGTTCTCTTTGATCCATTTCTCAATCAACTCGAAAGAAAGCTGCGGAGACACAACAAGTTTTGTAAGTACAAACATCAAATCAAGAACACAAACATAATTAAAAACAGAAACTTTTAAGGATCATCTTGTTCTAATTACCTGATTTTCTGCAAGACCCATTTGGATAACACCATGAGGATTCTGAGTAAGGTGAAAAGGATCGCTGTCATAAGCTTTCCAACCAGCAAAGTACGGCGAGTTCTCGCCGTGTCCATCTCCGGTCGCCATTTTCGACAGCAATGCTCTCTGGTTCGTTTTTGAAGAAGACATGTAACCCATTTCTCGTACTTAAAACTTAAACTTAATCCTCGGAGTATGCAAAAGACAGTGATGAACTCGATTGATTGCAATAAAGCTCTGAGAGTTGTTGTGAAGAGACAAAAACACAAGAAGAGATCGAAGAAGGTTGTGGTGTTGTGGATTTGGTTATAGGTATAATTTATAGAGCTCGAAAAATGAGTATAGTCTGGTGGGAACGTTCCTAGAGAATGCTCACACCCCGTATGGTTGAAAGTCTTCTTACCACCAGTTGCTTTCTTGCCAGCATTTATTTCATTTTTCAATTTCAATTTCAGTTTGGACTGTGCATCGGTCGCCACATCCGGAAATAATGGGCCGGACCGGTTTCATTTTGATCTTGGACTAGACCATATTAATTCGGACTTCAGACCGGAAATTCAAGGTAAAAAGTGGAAAATATTCAACTTCAAATAAGATAGAGTTGAAATTTAACCGGTTTAAACTCAATTCAAACAAAAACATGACTCGTTTTAATTTTAATATTTTAATGTAGTCAAAGCATCTATACAAAGTATGGTTACTTGTAATTGTTTGTATGTATTGTTGGTGTTCTATTATAGTTATTTTCTCACTGTATTTATTATTAGAATTGATGGAACACGTAACGACTTAGATAAATCATCGGTATGATATATTACTTATGTTAAGAATGAACTAAATCAAATTGAATTTGGATCGACCGAACCGATTTTGTTTTGTCTTGAACTGGACCATAATGAACTTGGACCAATTAGATTGAAAATATTTCGATTTGGATTATGTTAATTATAATCAACAGTCATATTAGCAAATACTAAACCAAACTGATTTTCTTTTTAATCTTAGATTGAACTTAAACTTTAGATCGAAAATTTAAGGTGAAAAGCGAAAGAAATTAAAATTCAAACAAAAGAAAAGTAACTCATTCTTGCTTGGATTGAAATCATTGAATTGAAATTTAACTAACTCCAATCCAATTCAAACTAAAACATGACTCGACCTAATTATAATTTTAATACTTCAATGCAGTCATTCTAATACTTCAAGGCAGTCAACACTACCATACATAGTATTAGTTACTTGTATTTGTCTGTACGTATTGTTAATGTTCAACTATAATCTTATTCCACCGTATTTATTATTGAACCCGACAAAACATGTATAAGTTAAGTCATGGACATGGTGAGCTAAGTGATACCACTTATGTTAAGAATAAACTGAACAATATTTAATGAATGTGTAATTTGGGTGAAACATTTTGTCACATATCACTTTCAAACCCAACCCAGACAGTAACTTATATGTGAAAGATGAATTACAATTTCTAACTCAACCGTCCACGAAATTAGTAATGATAAATTGGAGGTAAAGTCCGTAGGGCTACCCTACAAGAATAGGACAGCAAGACACATGTTCGGTCCGGGAGAGTCGGGGAAGTAATGGCAGTACATATTAGTCAAATCCTAGAATTAAAAGAACAAGCAGAGAATGGGCCTACAACATTAAGTACATGCTTTCAATTATTTCCATGAAACCCTAACCATGTAAAGCAAGTCGTGCCATTCCGCGTATGTCACAGACCAACACTTCTTTATCATCTTCATTTCAAGTACAGACCGCGTGTACATGTGTTTTGTACACGTTGTTTCAACTACAATAAATGGTAACTGTGATATTTTCCATATAGTTTATATTTGACTTATCATTTGACGGTATGTAGATACTCCTCATGGTCACATGACCCATGCATGGCCGGTTCTTAGCATTTTAGTATGGATTTTTGGATTGAACATATGTTTTTTTAAATGTAAATGACATTTATAGTTATACATAAAGAACTGTTGTACAAGGTGTAATAGTAATACAACAGATATTGTATTGGCATTACAAATTCGAGACTGGGTGAGAATAACAATTAATACCGTCAGTATTAAATGAATATAGCTCACGAACCTCTTAATGATCATGCCAAACACACGAATGCGTTAACCTAATACAAACAACTGTAAATAATACAAATAATAATAATTATTATTATTATCCTTATCTAAATATTCAAACAATAATATTATAGTCTCCACTATGATTTGATCTTTCGTTAACTAAGAGAAATGATTCTCTTAACCATCAGGCTAGTTCTAGTAAGTAGCATCATCTTTAATTATTGGTTAGACAATTCATTCAGCTTAGGGAATATGCATGTACATACCACACGGACACAGTATTAACACAAACATTTCGAATATATCCTCACTTTCTTCCATTCCCTAAGACTCAAACCGGTCTAAAATCAAAAACCCACTTGACACTCATTTCAATTCCTTCGACCCATTTTTATTCTTCAATTCAAAGATCATAGCAAAGATCGAGCACACAACCATAAAGTCATATAGCAATCATGAATCTGACTAATCAATTACAAATCAGGTCTTAAAAGTTAATTATTATTTTCCATAAACAACAATGGTTTTGTTGTTTATACCATGTGGTTCAATGAACTCAATCGAGCACGCTGGCAACAAGGCACAAAAATGAGTATATATAATACAATATATTTTCTAATTAATAAAGTGAAAAAAATGTGGGAGGCTAAAATGGGTACGAAAAATCATAGTCCTCTCTTTCGGTTCCAAAGCTGCCCAAAACGACACGCCTGTCTGGTCTCTTGCCACTTATCGTATCTTCCATCATCGTCAAAAAATCGCACGTGCGAGCCACCTTGTAATTACATTAATCTCCTTGTACTAATTGAACCTGTCCAGGTCCTGGTCTATTTTTGACTTTTTTCTTTTAATATTAAATAAAAAGTTGTGTTATTTTTTTTCTATGTGGTAGCAGCTGACTCTTGAGGTTAGTAAAAACTCACAAACGACTTGTTGTTTATTTTTATTTTTGGCTGTCGGAGCACTGCCGGAGCCGACAGGAATGTTGACGTCGGGACAGTTCATGTTTCATGAGTTGAAAATGACCGTTGTGAAATTTAATAAGATTTGTTTTAGGAATTTTTAGACCATCGCTTAATTAATTCACCGGCGACTGTTTTGCTGATGGCTCGTTAATGGACTCGTTCCGGTCAACTCATAATTAGCTTTGGATAGTGGTATTTGTTTAACACTTATTTTGTGTTAAACAGCTGTAATATTTTCGCTAAAACAATTATTAGAATTGAAAATTTTAGTATGGTTGATTCAACAATTTTGGTTATGATTATTAAAGCTAGTTGTTGTTACACCAAAGTTGATTTCACTTGAAGTTACTATTAACAAAAAATATTCCAAAACCACAACAATACAAGATGGCAACAAAAGAATAATGGATTTTAATTAAGATTATGATAAATAATTAGAAAGAAAAAATATGCACAATTGTGCATACATATTTAAAGTCAAACTCCACAAATTTGGAATCGACTACTCAATGAACACATAATAAACAATTTAGAATTTGAGGTCTTTTTTTTAAGTTTCATCCTCATACATATCATTTATGATTATTATTTTAAAAAAATTGTCATATATATAATATATCAACTTCGAAAATATAAATATTGAATTATATTGGTCGTATTATACAATACAATACAATAATATTACAAACTCTATAGTAATATTACATACTCCAAACTTTTGGGGGAATAAATTCATATAATTTATTTTGAATTAGTATAACTCGTATATCACTTAACAAACATATTATACCAAACAACACACCATAACACAAGATAACTCAAAACAAGCAACTCAAACACTAATATGATTATTATTTTTAAGCTGAAAGATTTATTATTTTTATGATTTTATTTATAATGGAAGTTTATATACAGACATCAAGATATATATAATGATAATAAAATAATGAGTTAAATGTTCACGTTTTTTTTTATGGAAAAATGTTCACGTTTTAGTTAATGACATGTTTAGGGAAGAAAAAAACTTCACTTAAGAGCCATCTGATTCGGATATTTGATTTGGGACTTGTCGGCTGTTTCTGTCTTTCTTTTTGTTTAATATGTTCCTTTGTTTATGAGATAAAATCTGCTTATATTACTTTCTGGGCTACATTTTATATCAATAATAATAAATAAGATATGCCGACCGTGTGAATCAAATTCAACTGGAAAAGTACACATTAGTTTATTATACTCACTCTTCATAAAATAAGAATGGTTTGGAAGTGGGAACTACGCCTAAATTCCTAATAAAAGAGTTTAAATTTTATCCTTTTATTAATTCAAAAATTGTCGGCGTACATGAACGGAAATGAATTTTAAACATTTAATTCATTTTCATGTTTTTAAATATGCATAAATAAACTTCATCGTTTTTAATGTTAAGAATAAAGAAACAAAAGAACCAAAAAGAATGGTCTGCTGCTTTTTTATGTCTTTAGGTTTGAGAAGTAGCTTTCTGAAAATAATGTTACATTTGAATTATTTTGGTCTGAAAGTGAAAATCAAATCCCTGCCTATACGGTATTTTTAAAGTTATGAATGATTTTTCATCATCTGCAAAATGTGAAAATCCATTGAGTTGATATGAATGTAAATTTAACACTTTGTAGTGAAATCAAAATTTGTCATTGTCTGTGATAATTAGAATGATATCTGTATTGTATATATTTCAGAGTAAAATAGGGAAGTAGTACAACAGAGGAGAGAGCAAGCTTGTCACGCAGGAGTAGAAATCGAGACTGGTGGAGAGGTTTAGTCAAGACATCTGCAATTTGGTCATCTGAGACAATGTAACGAATGATGATGAGTCCGTTTGCTACTTGTTGGCGGACAAAATGAATGTCCAGTTCTATATAAGGGCAACCTTATGGAGATAACGCATAAGGGCAACCATTTTTAGGATCAAGACATGTATAATCTGCATGATTAAGTATTGCTAGATCTCGATAACATAACTATATAATGTTTATAATCATACTTAGTCTGAACGATATAAAAGCGTCCATTCCCTTTGTACGAGAAAAAGGCGCTTTCATTGGAGCTCAAAACCTCCTTTTATAGCATTGTGATGCTTGAGTGATTGCAAATTTTCAAATGAACTCAAAATCACTTAAACATATGAGATGATAACAATGATACATGAATATATATTATTTGAACCAAATGTGCCTTGTATAGTGTTTGGCTGTGTAAGAAGAGAAACTATGATGCAATGTTACATTTTAGGAGAGTTCTCAATCTCCATCTTTCACTTCCTCATAAGGAGAACCACAGTGTGTGCTGCAATACTTCGGTTTTCTCCTAGACTATCAACCTTTTCATGAGTTTTTGCTTTGAGATTCACAACGGATGGGTCTGCTCCGAGCAGCTCGGACAAGTTTGCTCTTATAGCCTCCTTGTGTGGGCTCAGTTTTGGCCTTTGGAGGATCAAGGTTGCATCCAAGTTTCCAATATCATATCCTGCTTCGTGCATGAGTCTCACCTGAAACCAACCATCACCAAATGATGAGCATGATCAAATGCATCAAAAGTATTTCGTCTCTGTTTTAATATCATATTTCCTATGTAACAGAAATGAAATAGTGGACGGAGCCAAGCTTATTATTCATAAAAGCAAACACTTGCACCTGATTTGCCATCAAAATCCTTTATCAGAGTTAATTACAACAACTGTAATATTTTTACAGAAAGTACAGGGAAACATAAGAGAAAGTCAAGCACCAAGAAAATTGACCATATTTGCAGAAAGTCAAAAGGGACACTTATTAGGGGCTGAGGGAGTATAACTGATGCATTAGTTGTGGGCCAAGGACCAGAACCAAACATTTTGAAATTCACAAAGGGCATCAACAGTTTTCTCAAAATCTACCACAAAATCAAGCACCTAAATTCACTGCATATACAGTCTATCAAGAGATCAAGCATCTTCATCTGGTAGGCACAAAACCCGGTGTTCTCTAAACAAGGAGTAAGTGTCAAGCTATAAACTTCTTGCTTTGGGGCATATGATACTAACCCTTCAATGTCCTTAATCTGCTATAATTTGAAGTATCACTCCCTTTTTTGTGTGTATTGAGGGGAGACGTTAAGTTATTCTGATCTCTACATCCATTCTCATTCCCTCACATCACCCTAGTTTCAATCCCATTTATAAATAGGGAATCAACATATGACTATGAAATTGTGAGAACCAAATAAGCTAAATTACACAGAAATTATGGTGATTTTTCATTCCAAAACCTTTATATAAACAGCCTTAGTTATGTTGCTGAGTGATACACTGCTACAACTAGCAAAATGAACCCAAATTGTAATACTAAAAGACATGCATGTAGCTCAAGGAAAGCTAGTAACTTACAGCTTCTTTGATGAAAACAGATGATGGTGCTCCCTTCCACTTAGGATCATTATCTGGAAATATCTGCCCAATATCAGGAAGTCCAAGTGCACCCAAAATTGCATCAACCACACAGTGAAGCAGCACATCCCCTGAAGCCACAATTCAGCTTCAAGTTAGTCAACTACACAACAAGAACCTTAAATTATGAATATCAAAATCACCACCATATTTGAGGGAAAAAAAGAAAATTTTCAAAACCCAACTCAGCTAAACCATAAACAGCTCTCTAGGTTCTCTCATGCATCTTATTTTGGCTTTAATCAACTAGAGAGACGACTTTGGGCACTCCAATGACAGGAATTTAAGAAAAAAAAGATTCAGAAATGAAGAATTTACCATCTGAGTGAGCCTCGCAGCCTTTTTCATGGGGAATGTTGATGCCGCCGATGATCAACGGATAACCCGGTTCCAATCGGTGGAGATCGAATCCGTGCCCGACCCGAAAAGGCAGAACCTTTGACGGAGTACCGGAGGTTTTAGCT
>JAYMSW010004374.1:0-11076 GCA_036897725.1 Erodium texanum | reverse complement strand
GAGATGTTCGAGACACCATCAAGGCTGGTTGCAGTTATGGCCCTGAAAGAGGTTTGTTTGTTTTTTTTTATACAGCAATTTTTGTGTATCAAGTATTGGTAACAAAAAGAGATTATAATTATTTGTATTTTTGAGACTATTGATTGAACGTCGTGGAATATATATATGCAGGAAACTTTGATGTGTCTGAGCACATACAAGCAGAAGAAGGCGGCGGCAATAAGGTTACCGGCCAGATCCTACTGCCGCTTGTGTCCTTCATTCTGGCTGCTTCGGTTTTATTACAATATTGAGACATTCGCGTAAATTGTATTTTGTTAGCTCCATGTAACTTTATGGGCCTCTTACTCTTAAGATATCATTTTGGCAATATGAAAGTATATCTCTTTTGGAGAATTATTAATAGATTTTGATGTATTGGGAAATGATAATATTTTATTTATCTTTAGCATGGATAATTTTGATTTGATGCTATAAAACAATAGTTAAATGTGGTGACATAATAGGATAACGTGACTATGTTTTAGGACAATGGATAACGCATTAACGGATGAGTATAAGCCACCAATGGACTCAGCAACGAGCTCAACCACATTGATTAAGTTTCTATCTAAATATGTAAATACTTTATCAATTGTGCAATGGATCTGTAGTAGCTGTAGCTGGATCAGCTTTTATTATACTCGGACATATCAATTAAGTTTCTATCTAAGTGCGCAACCACATTGATTAATAATAACAAAATCATTGTATTTTCGCATGACTGATTTTACATGATTAGACTAAAAATTAATTTGTGATAGATATACTAGAAAAACAATTTAATAGAGGATCAAATGTTGACAAATAAATGACGTGGAGAATCAGCTGAAATTCAACTTGAAATAAATGATCGGTTAACGAACAAGTCCAAGCAAGGATGATTCCTAAGACAACACAGCACTATCATGTCGACATTTCTGTAGAAAAGAAGAGGCTTCGCAATTGCGTAGAAATCTCTCTTCCGTTCACCCGCCTCCTACCATTTTCTCCCCCTGATTGTCGACCTCGCCGGAAATTCTCGCTGGACCATCGCAATTCCTGACGATGAAGATCAACGTCAGCGCCATGACTCAAAAAGTCGAGGTCGACAGTCGGATTCCTCTCCGCTATTACTACCGTATCGCCGATAACATCCTCAAGCAGGTGCTCTTAGCTTAATTGCCCTCTTTCTACTTCTCTCGCATTACCGTGCTTTGATTTTCAAACATATTTGTAAAGTTGACGGATCAGCATAATGTTTTTGATTTGGTATGATCATCGAGATTTATTATGATTTGGGTGATAAATTAGGGTTTTATTTCGAATTATTGTATGAATTGGCATAGGAGTTCTCTTACCTTACCAGCCGAAGCTAGCATTTTTCATTTAATTTGATTTTCTTCAGGTACACTGTCATTTGTCTTAATTGTTGAGCTTCGGTTATCATGCCTGCAACAATTCTTCATTATATTAAATTGGGCGCTGATTAAAACCTCACCTGAGAAACATGATGGAAGATTTCTTGTGATAGGCTAATGCAGTGAGACTGTCTGTAGACATTCTAATGGATCAGATGCCTAACCTGAAGCACCTTTCTTTGTTTTTAAGTAGTTTATTTCTATCTTATTTATTATGTACTTTCTTCTTATATTCGAATACCCTGTTGAATTTTCCTTCCTGCAAATTCTTATTAACATAATGAGTAACCAAATATTACATGCCCGCCATACAGCATGACCAATTTAACCAGTCTAGTTTGTAGCAACGTATGTTGTTGTGTGCTACATTACTTATTATCTTTTGTAGACTGCATTCGTTCTACCAAATTTAATTTTTCTTTTTCTCTTTTATTGTTAAATGTTCAGGCAAATATATACCGGCAGGGGAAGAACATTGTAGATTTGTATATTATACTTCTTAGGTTTTCAAGGTAAGCTAAGCATAATGCATATAACCCGTTACCATGTTGCTAAACTCAGTTACATTGTCAAGATACAATGTTTCGTTTTTTATTTGATTTGATTTTTCATTGATGTTATTTTTTCAGTTTGGTGTCTGAAACTATACCATTTCATCGAGAGTATCCAGTTTCACTGTTAAAAGAAAAAACAATTTGTAAGAAGGTAAGTGTGGCCTTTTATATGTTAGATATATGGTAACATGCTCTAGAAAATGAGCTTGGATGTCAAAATAGTACTCCCTTGCAAGAAGATAAGGTATAACTAGTTACTCTTGTCTGAAAGTATATTTTTATTTTCTTTTTCAGAAACTGTTAGCTGTACTAGATGAGCTTGAATCTTTAAAGCCAGAGTTTCGACGTCAGGTGGATGAGCTGAATAAAGCAAATACTCAACTGCTTCCTCTGGATGGGCTGGAGAGGACTTTACATGGGTCAGAGACTTCTTACTCGGAATGGCCTTCTGTCAATGATCAGATTAACTCAAACATGGCTATTAAGCAGGTGTTACCACTATAACTGGGCTTGTTTATTTTTATTTTTAGTGCCTCTACCAGCAAAACTCAGACCTCAGATCTTGTTGAAGAAACCAAGCTCTTAACGATGTGGCCCAATAGGTGTTGGACCCATATATGCTCATATTAAGTGGTTATGAATGATTTATGTAAAAGTTCATGTGTTATATGGAGTACTTGTTGTCTAGTTGTCTGATTTAGTTCTATCTATCACCTTCAGTATTTCTGGTTCATAATTTGTTTTGCCTTCATGCACTCTGATCTTTAATATAAAAAAAAAACCTTGGACCAATATTATCATATTGTCGTTTTCTCATACTTTCTTTAATAGTTTTATTATTATTAGTTTCGGGGTTTATGTTTGATTTGGGTTGTGATTTTTCCATCTCATATGGCTGCAGCTTGACAGCATGGCACCCATGTCTTTGTGGAAATATAATGACTATCATTCTCAAACATCATCACTAAATCATTTGCTAGTTGACAAGCACTTCAAGCAGTTGTGAGTATACTATTAATGCGTTCGGCAATAAATCTCCTTTTGGAATCTTTTAGTATATATCTTTGGTGCTTTTTTTTAAAAAGAAAATTATAGCAGAAAATATTCTAATTTCATGCTTTGAGTTAAAAAGTCTTTGTTCTGTACTTCTGCTAGGATATTATTTTCTAGTAAAGTCTAGTTGTAATATATTGGTTTTGTTCTTTCTCAAAATATGCAGATCTTTAACTGTTCCTCCTCCAAAGGAAGACACATTGTCTCGGCACTCATTTTTAGGCCCAAATGGTCTTAAGGGACAGTGGCAAGGACCTAGCACGCAGATAAAGGTAAAAGTTTGTCTTCAGCTACTATTTTTTTTTCCCCTTCCTTTCATAACCATCAAAATTCATGAACCAATCAGTTCTAATGTGCCATCCAGGTTAATTATCCAAGCTACTCCGATTTAACTCCTGTAGGGGATTCAGGGTCAGTGCTTCTGGCAAACTCATATTCTTGTCCAAACATATAATCTGAACGTCTGTTTTTCCTATCCTTATTATCAAGGATTATTATAATGATCAATGGAGTTGAACCCATATTGTAATCCATAATAAGTCATGTTGTGATACTGTCTCTACCGTGTGACCTCTACTAACATGTCTATATGCTTTCCCCAATTATTGTAGCCTGAATCAGGATCCACAAAATGGCCTAGTGACAGTAAAAGATGGCGATCTAGGAGAGGTTAGATCTTCAATGGAGTCGGTGCTCTCACTGGATGATGGTATATGGCCGCGATCTACTGAGGAGTTGTGTCCCCCATTGATTAGGCAGCCTTCTCCTCCTCCAGTTCTTGCTCAAGTGCAGCAGGGTTATGCTCCAATATCTCCATCAAAAGTTGCTGATCCTAGACCCGGACCAGTAAAATCTTCTCAGGATGTTTACCAGCATTTACATGTTGTAGGTCCTTCATACCTCTTATGATTCTCATAGGTCGAGAAACCAGTTTTTTATTTATTTATAACTATTCTCCTTTTTGTTGGTTCTTCATCATTACCTTATGTAATTGTGTGCTTCCTAGTATGTGAGTTTGGTTGTAATTCATGAATGACACTGCAGCCGGTAAATATGATGGAAGATTTCTTGAGATTGGCTCGGGCAAATACAGAAAAGAATTTAGAGACATGTGCTGTTCTTGCAGGTTCACTGGTAAGTCCAACTATACTTGTAAGCACTTATTAATATTCCACTTTAGGAAGGAAAATTTTATTTGGTGCATAAATGGTCTCAAATGTGATTTTTTTTTTATGCTTTCATTTTCATGTTGCTGTAGAAAAACAGGGTTTTCCACATCACTACGCTTATAGTCCCGAAGCAGGAGTCAACTTCAGATTCGGTAAGAGAATTCGCATATGGAATCCAAGTGTATTTGAAAGAATGTTGAGAATAAATAAATTCTGAAGCGCATATGTATTACAGAAATTTTACATGTTTTTGACATTTAATCATGTTAGAGATAATTAATGTGGCCTTTCACAGATGTTGCCTTTTTTTATAATCAGCGGTGCTCATGGGAATCAAATTTGAAGTGCCTCCACTCTTTCGTGGAGGCACTATAATGCTTTTACCTTGGGTCGAGTTGCCTATATAATGATTTCTAATTACTAGGCCTATCTTTGTATTAACTTAGTCTTTTGGGTTTGGAGACTCATTGATAAATGACAACTAGAGTTATCTTGATCCTTTTGGTATCAGTTATTTGTTTCATTAAAATCCATATTTCATCAGATCTTCCTACATACATTTCCAAGTATATTTTTTGAGCACAAACTAAATTTTGTTATGATCATTCTTATTGTACAGTGTTCGACACTGAATGAAGAGGAAATCTTTGAAGTTCAAGACAGATTATCGCTTTTTCCTCTTGGATGGATTCATGTAAGTGTCTAGTTTCATTCATCTGGTCTTAACGTTGCCCTGCCGTTTAAATTTGAATTCAACTTGGAGATTACAGAATTGATGTTGTATACAATTCCTATAAACATTATGTGTTCTTTTAGAAATTTATTTGGTTCATTTTCTCAAGAATCAATGTAACCGACTCTTTGATTTTTCAGACGCACCCATCGCAGACCTGTTTCATGTCATCAGTTGATCTGCATACTCATTACTCATATCAGGTAATGAAAATGTCACTCCATAGTTTTAAGTGAAAGAAATTGTATTCATGCATTTTAGAGGAAGATTGGCGTTTACTCTCTGAGATTATTTTGGTACAAGCATTTATAGAAGGAAATTGTGACATGTAATGTAGGAATTAGGTAAATATATAACTTTTACTAGCTTGTAGATTGCATAGCGCTACTATTAGAGTAGTAGAAACAAAATATAATAAGTATCAAACAGTATGGAGAGTATAGTTCCACATAGATCGAGATGAAAAGGGCAAGCAAATCAACAAATGAGAGTGTAAAAACCATACCCAATTGACTAGATTGATCACTTGGTATGAGATAGAGAGCTCAGCCCCTCTACATAAAACCCACCGAAATCTTTGGAGCACATAAACTAGATTCGGCCTCCCTTTGTGACTTTATTTGTAACTTACATCATATTGATAAGTTTTTATCTTGTGTATTTTTCTGTTTAGATTATGTTACCAGAAGCAATAGCGATTGTCATGGCCCCTACAGATAAGTCCAGGTAGATAATTATCCCAACCAATTTTAGAAACTTAAGTACACTTTTATGCCATTGTCTGCATAATGAAGAAAAAGTAAGAAAGTATTAAATGTGTCCCTGACAGTCTTCTCTTTGCTTACACAGTCCACATGGCATATTTCATCTATCTGATCCGAGTGGTGTGTCAGTAATACGCAATTGCCAGAAGCGTGGATTTCATCCTCATGAGGAGCCTTTAGATGGGAGCCCAATTTATGAGCACTGCTCTCATGTCTTTATGAACCCTAAGTCCAGTTTTGAAGTTATCGATCTCCGGTAAGCTTACATGTCACAGGATATATATACCAATAAGACCAAATGTTATTGTGAATCATAACTGGTGCTCTGAATGATTTATTTATGGAAACGGGTTATTTTCATATGATATTGAATGGCAATGCAGAAACTGGAGCAATAATTAAAGAATAATATTAAGATTTTGCACACTACAGAAACACCATGCTCAAGGCCTCATCTTAGAATTACAACAATACATCAGCAAAGACTTCCTCCACCAAGGAATTGAAAATTTGAAGTTCAATCTCTTCCCCGATTTGAAATGTATCGACATGATAGTCAAGCCATCTCCCAAATTGGCTGCTCATGTCCTTGTCCACAATCTCATCCACCATGCACTCTCCCATGCCTCTCCCCCCCCATATCTCCTTACACACTTCCTCTGCTAAACACTCCTTTCTCTTCACCATTGCTACACCTTTTATCCAAGCTTTGCATCCCCCGCCCACATATTGCCTGCACCTCAACTCCAAGCACTCACTCGCACATTCAAACAATAGCTTTCTTTCCACCTTACCCTCATCCCCTCTTTGACTCTCGAGCTGGTCGAAGAGGCGAGGATTCATGATGCTCTGAACTCTTCCCAATGAGAAATCATTGAACATCAAGTCTATGTTGTGCAACATATCATTCACATAGTCTAGATCGGTATCATTTGACCTTGCTAGATATGCCCCCTTGAGCATGGTTTGGGACTTGCTAACCATTGTTCCACAAGAGGTAGAGTCTGCTGAATCTGATAACTCTGAGTCTGCTGAATGGGACTCTGTTGAAGACTGCAAGCCAAGAAACTGCTGTGCTTGAATTGATGAAGAAGACAGAGGCTTGCTTCCTGAAAGTAGATTCCATTACCTTCAGACTTTCAATTCACTTTTTTGGTGCTAATATACTTGATTGAAATGCACAAAAGATGGCAGATATTACCTTCTGTACTGTTACTATCTGCATTGTATGAATAGTTGCAACTTTCGATCGAAAGAGAATTTTCTAGAACGGAATCTGGACTTGGATCTCGAAAATCAAAAAACTTCCTTGCATCCACATCAGCTCCCTGAAACTGTTGCAGCATTTGAATAAACTATAGTAAGATGAAATACCTTGGTACTGCACCCAATAATTATATAAGACTACATAAACAATAAGAGATATATAACATGCAGTTTAGCCGTATAAAATGATGTCCTAAGCATAGCATTAACTCCCTACTTTTCAATGTCAAGACATGTCTGATTGTTAAAAGGGTATACTTCCAATAAAACTCAAAGAAACAGCTAGAAAGCAAGAGCACTGTGATTAATACATTATAATAAGAAGTGTGATACAGATAACCAAATCAGATAATGTACCTGGAACTTTTGCTTAAATTCGAGCATTGGCTCAGTGGATGAAAATTCTGTGTCATATTGATGCACTGCATGTTGCTCTCTTACATCATGTGACCTTGATGTGGTAGAGACCAGGTCATGCATATTCAACTCTGGACTAGGAGCTGACCCAAGTTTGATGGAACCGCGACGGGAACACTCAACTCCATAACTTAATTCCTTCAGCTTTTGCTCCAAGAGCACACTCAAAGCATCACCACCTCCAATGACATTGTATCCCTTTGAAGATAGATTCCTACAATCTGAGTCAAGGATGGCTCTTTTACCCTGAAAAGTGGCCGTGGCTTCAGAACCTGACCGTGCCAGTGGAGCTGTGAATGTAAAAGAAACGACGTCCATGCCTTTGCTTCTACTATCTTCATCCCAACTGAAGTGTCTGTCTATTGCAGGACTATACTTAACTGGCTCTTGACTTTTTTCCATCACCCCGTCATCAAGAACTGGACTTTTCTCAAAGTTGAATTTCCCACTTAAAGATCGTTTCTTCCTTGGATGATTCTTCATGCCTGAATATAGAACTTCTGTTTCATTGTCCATTTCTCCTAAGCTCAACTTTCTTGATCCGCTTCTGGAGCTCCCTATGGATTTACTTGAGGTTGTTGTTTTCCTACCTTTGGAGTTGGAAACCAAAGGTTTTGAAGGTAATTTATCTTTACCCGGCTGAGAATTTTGTTTCTGATTGTTCTGTCTGAGCACGGTAGAAGGACTATGGTTACAAGCTTTCTTATGTGAATTCTTCGGCAGAACGCGTTGGCTCTTGAAAGGCTGAGTCGGTTTACCTTCTCTATCTTCTTTAAGACCTCTACTCCCATTTGTATGCAAACCTTCTCTTTTCTGAACATTGACCTTTGCTTGGATTGCGAGTGAAATGGATCTACCCTTGTTCTTTGAACTTGAAGAACAAGAACCTTCTTCACCATCAACAGATGGCTTGACTGATACTGTCTCCCCTGGCCCATTCCTTTGCTTGGATGGTTTATTAGTAGCTTCCACTTTCCCTTTACTATCTTGAACCTTTAAGGGTACAGGACTAGACCCTCCAAGGGCACGTGTTCTCTGTGTAGCCTCCACCTTCTCTTTAAGTTCCCTTACTCTTATAGGTGCTGAAGACGACCCAACAAGAGGCATCTTTCCCTTCACAGGGACATGAGTCCCACCCTCAATGATTCTTGCAGCTGCTTCCATTATGTGTGCAGCATTCTTAGCCGGAATATAACCATGACTCTTGATTGGAGACATGAGTTTATGGTGGGTCACCGGAATTGACTTGGCTGACTTAGGAGGCAACACTTCACTTTGGAACTTCTCAATCGGCTTACTCATAATCCTCTGAGGTTTTGGCTCCTCAGAGTTCTTAGCAAGGTTTCCTGACAGCATTGATTGATGATCATATTGGAAACCAAGGTTCCTGCTATGGTAATGGACATCATTGAGTGATTGGGTATCAGAAAATGGGTCAGAACAGCTTGACATTGGTAAGGAATCTAAGCCCATGAGTCTAGCTACTACATTGGGAGCTTTGCTTCCATATCCTTCTTCATCAGTAACAGATGAAGCACAACTGTAATCACTACCACCTCTGATACTTGATCCTGCTCCAATGTCATCTTCTTCTACCTAAGAGTACAGTAAATGAAATGGAGAAAACTGGTACAGTCACCACAGAGAATGATGTGAATGTTGAAACTGAAGTATAAGCATAATGTACTTGTAAAGCTCACCGGGTTCAGTCGTGTCATTGGCAAGTTTCCATGGCTTTTCTTTCCATGCTTCGAACGCTCTACAAAATTCGATAATTACACAGATATAATAAAAAGGTAATACATAAAAACAATAGAGGCAACAAACTTGAATCCTAAGTACATAACAATTTTGATTAAGAAAAACAAAGCACATGAACCCTACAAAATCATACCTGGTAATTCTGATTTGCTTGGGAATAACTTCTTCCTAGATTTTGCAGTCCAATCAAAGAGCTGAAAGAAACCACCTCTTGTTGTGTCTTTCTCACCTCCCATTGTCAAATGCAGCAAATCAAGGTCTCTTAAACATTGCTAAGTGGAAGAATCAAAAGAGAAGCCCATTCCAACTGCTACCAAATCCACCAGATGACTAATCAAACACATAGAAGATGATTAACATGTAAATCAAGTCTCTTAAGTTCTTTTAATCAAGACCCCTTGTTGATAACACCACAAAACAATTCCTATTAGGATCAAAATTCATAGCATGGATTTGGACTAGTGTTGAGACACCTCAAAATCACTCCTTTTAGCAGTCATTCTCTCCTGGCCCCTCACACTCAGGTGACTTGGAGTATTCAAATAAAGGGGTCAATTGCTTCATTCGGCCATGATTGCTCAAAAGGATAGTGGTTGAAAGTAAAAGCAGAACTGCAATATGATTGATTACTCAAATAAATGGTTCCATTACTGCCTCCATAGCAGCCTTGATTCCTCACAAGGTATAATAATTTGAAAGCAAAAGCCCAACTACAAGATACTAGACCCCCAGATCAACAAAACAAAAACAAATTCAAAATTTTGAACATCACTATGTTTTCTCCCACGTTTTCTCAGAAACCAACAAGACCCAGAATAGAAAAATCTAAATCAAACACAAAAATCCATAAAACAACAACCGCATTCGACTAATTAACTTCAAATTCAGACACAGCATTCAAAAAGGAATCAACTTGACCAAATCGAAACAGCAATAGTCAATGTCTCCACAACGAAACCCAGATAACCAATCTCACCCTTACGGCAAAATATAGAAACAACTTACATGAACACGACGACCTAGATTCACAAAAGTTTCCGACCTTCAATCCACACCCCTTCTCTATCATAAAATGCAGATCCTAAGCAAGCAATGATGAGAAGATGATAAATGCGAGATTTGTAGATGAGATATGCGGAGCTGTGAGTGTGTGGAGTTCAATCAAAGCATTAAATGGCGGAGACAGAACGTATTTGCTTTTAGAAATCGATGCAAATGTTTTTGAAAAATGTTTCGAGAAAACAATTGTATTTTTGTATTAAAAATTGAAAAGGTTGTAACGTCTCTTTTGAGAGGAAGAGATTTCAAATTCTAAACGGTGATGACTTGGACTGGGCCATGTGGTCCTTCACGTATTTGATAGAGCTCCCAGCCGGTGACGGACATGGACTTATCCACGTGGTCAGATCTGGAGAGCTCACGTGTCAGCTCGGGATTGAGTTGCGTCCCCACTCAGCTACTTGTTTCAAAAAAGTCGAACACACGACTGTTTATAACGCTCCAAAGAAAGCGAATGAGCAGGCCCATAAGTTGGGTCTGGCCCAATGTACACCTGTGTCAGATCCTAGCCCAGCCCATATTTTGGCTACACTAATCCCTGTTATTTTAAGCTGCTCGATGCAAAATTGGTCTCAAACTGGTTTACATTCCATTTGATTACTCGTATTGTGAACTGTTATCAATTCAGTAATTTACATCGTATCAGTTCCTTCTAATGAATTTTGTTTTTGTCTCGTTTTACCTTATTTGAGGTGGAATGACGTAAATGCCACTCATGTATATGTAAAAATTCATAAAATTGTTGTGAATTATGACATATTTTCATATAACAACTTTAAACTATCGATCCGTTCATATGACTATGATAAATTTTTTTTAAGACTCATAAAACTCTAACGGTATGAATTCTAACAGATTTTT
>JAYMSW010004373.1:0-11078 GCA_036897725.1 Erodium texanum | reverse complement strand
TACACGAGGGAGGATATGTGCCACGCGCCTGCGAACCACAGTACTGGGTGGAGAGATCCTGGGTGGATCCATGATGCTGTGATGACCAATTTGAGGAGTGGCGTCAGGTACTACTATCAGGTAATAATGGAGATTTCTATTGGGTCAATTCTGTTTTCAATTCCAGTTCATTCATTTTTGAATTTATGATCACTTTGTTATTGGGTTCAATTCGAAACGATCTTATATGCCAAATTTGAATTAGTTTTGACTCAATTCTCTGTTTTCATCACAATCCATATCACAAGTTGCAAGCTTTTAAGGCTAGGTGCTGTAAATTTTATGCCCTGTTGTTCTACATTATAGGTTGGAAGTGACTCCAAAGGTTGGAGCACAACTCTTAGCTTCGTGTCCAAAGATGAGAAGTCTGACAAGACAATAGCTTTCCTCTTTGGAGATATGGGAACTGCAACTCCATATACAACCTATCGCCGGACTCAAGCCGAGAGCATCCTAACCATGAAGTGGATTCTCCGGGACATTGAAGCTCTAGGCGACAAGCCTGCATTCGTCTCACATCTCGGAGATGTAAGCTATGCAAGAGGCTATGCCTGGTTGTGGGATCACTTCTTCACTCTGATCGAACCTGTTGCCTCCAGAGTCCCATACCATGTCTCTGTCGGTAACCATGATTATGATTGGCCTTCACAGCCATGGAAACCAGATTGGGCACCTTATAAGAGTGACAGTGGCGGAGAATGTGGGGTACCCTACAGCCTCAAGTTCAACATGCCCGGGAACTCTTCAGTGTCCACCAGAAACCTATACTACTCACATGATATGGGTTCAGTACATTTTGTGTATATATCAACAGAGACTGATTTTCTTCCGGGAAGCAGCCAATATGAGTTTATAAAGAATGATTTGGAGTCGCTTGATCGGGAGAAGACCCCGTTTGTGGTAGTGCAAGGCCACAGGCCAATGTACTCAACAAGCCAGCCTAGAGATGCGGTATTGAGAAGCAAAATGATTGAGCATTTGGAACCTTTGTTTGTAGATAACAAAGTGACCTTGGTGCTTTGGGGACATGTCCATAGATATGAGAGGTTTTGTCCATTGAGAAACTACACCTGTGGAGGAATGAGCAGGAATGGTGAGCCTGTGGAGGCATTACCGGTCCATATTGTGATCGGAATGGGAGGACAAGATTGGCAACCTACATGGGCAAATCTACCAAGCCATCCGCATGACCCGGTCTTCCCACAACCGAGTATGTCTATGTATAGAACAGGCGAGCTCGGTTACACTAGGTTAGTGGCTACAAAGGAGAAGCTTATATTTTCCTATGTTGGGAACCATGACGGGGAGGTGCATGATATGGTGAAGTTTAGAGCACCTCGGAGAGTGATGTGGCCCAAAAAAGAAGGTTGGTTTAGCGGTTTAGCTCTGAACTTGCTCCGGAAGCAACAAATTTGAATGTTTCTTTATGTTTCAGAGTAGAGCTGAATCGAAGTTGCTGAGTAAAGAAGATGGATCAGCTGTAATTGGCCTTGCATTGTTGTTACAAGTCCATTATCAATTTGAAGCATGCCATTGCGGTCTATGTGCTTGCACAAGTTCAAAAATAGGATATCCAGATAATGTGTGAACCGAGTAATTGTGTTGGGTTTCGAAACCAATTCACAATTACTGAATAAAGAAATAGAAAACAGAGTAAAAATATGAAACCCAATTGTGAATACGAAACCCAAATTAACATGGAAACAGGGTAAGATAACCTGAAGTGACTCTCCTATAAATTAAACCTCATTACACACTTGACCAGCAGCTCCAAACAAAACAAAACATCATAGTAATGGGTGAGGAGAGATCACTCCCTGATGACATGACCGAAGAGATCTTGTCGTGGCTTACGGTCAAGTCTCTCTTACAATACCGGTGCGTCTCAAAGTCCTTGCGTGCTCTAACTCACAACCCTTACTTCGTCGAGCAACACCGTTCTCATTCACCTCTCCGCCTTGACAGCACTCACTTGCTGTTAAATTACCTCGGCGAAGATAAGCAAACCATCCTCACCGCCACCCACGACGGCGGAGCAGCCTCTCCCACCCTCCCGGACCTTCAAGAACACGGACCTTTCGACCTGTCGTGTTGTCAAGGCCTGATCTCCATGCACCCTCGTAACCCACCAACAGGTAATGCCAAAGTCAAGACTTTTGTACACAATCCTAATACCAGAGAAACACTATCACTTCCCTTCAACATTGATGCTTTCAAGGATTACGAATTCGTACATAGCTACATTGGGTTCGAACCCGTCTCCAAGCAATACAAGCTCATGCTCCTAGGCACATGGCACAAATTCGAATCCAAAGGCAACCATTGTGAGATCATTACCTTGGGAACCAAGAATTGGAGACGAGTAGTCATCAATGAAATTCCTCCAATTGTGGACGACGACAGTATATGCTTAAATGGTGCTCTCCATTGGCTGACTTGTGATCGTCAACGCATAGTCGTCTTCGATCTCCAAACCGACAAGTTTGGCACGATTCCTAGCCCGAAACCGATACAAGGTAGGAGCCTCATATATGAGTTATGTCAAGTTCGCGGACACTTGACTTTGGTGGAGTCTGGAACTTATCAAGGAGAGGCGAGTTTAGAGCTGTGGACACTAAAAGACTATCGCAGCGGTGTCTGGACCAAAGAAAGCATCAATTTTTCTGTGCCCCAAGACTTGTTGTCTACTGGGAGCTATCTCCATATGGTTGGTGGTATCCACAATGACGAGACTTTAATAAGGATCTTATCGTCCCCGCCTCAAGTGCTCGGTTATGACATGAAAGCAAAAAAAGGTCGGAGGATTCATGTTCATGTTGGAGAGGAACACGAAGCCAGCCTTAACAATATTATGCTTTATAGTGAAAGTATGAGGTGTTATTAAGTTTGTATTCATATTACTAGTTACCTTGTAAGAAATATTTTCAATATATGTCTTGAGTTTTGGTTTTTTTTTTTTTTTTGTAATCATAGGACAAGTATTATTAATTGATGTTCAGTAATAAAAAAATACGTTTTGGAGATACTCTTCCTGAACAATACATGTTGTTATTTTATGAATAATACGAAGTTGGTAACAACCCATAAACAAACAAACCCCAATTTCAGGCTAAAATCATACAAAGGTCAATCCTCATATCTTCCTCAACCTCGCCTGAACGATTAGCTTAAAGATACTTTTTTAAACATAAATATATATATATATATTATTTCAAGAGGAATAACTACATTCGTCATATAAGGCCGGCTTTAGGAATTAGGACACTCAACTTATGCAGCTGCTGGAGGCTTAAATAAGTCAAAAAACAATATGACATTTTTGTAATTTTAGTTAAATATGATAAAATATTAAATTTATAAAATTAATTTTAGTTAAACACAAACAAGGGTTTCTTCTAAACCTAGTTATACAAAACTAATGACAGTACCGAACCAAAGCTGATTAATGTGGCGATTAATTCTGAAGCTCTGCCGATAAATCTTCTTAGATATTAACTAAAACATAGTTATGTCAATTGGGCATTCCATGAATTCTCTTTATTTTCATCATCAGTCACATTCTGTTGGCACATTGGTTGATGCAATGTTAGAGACATAAAGCTGACTTAGAATCCATAGTTATATGTTTATGTTTCTCCAAACTAGTAATTTGCACCATCTGAACCAATATTATTATCTTGTGTTTCTTTTCATAAATGGAAAGCAATTTAGAATTTTCTAATCAAATTTCATATTCCATCTGTTTACTATAAGAATAACGAATTAAATATTCTTTTTAGTACAATTTTCTTCGAAAATAAGAAACACAAAAATATTGGTCGTTTTTTTTTTTGAAATGAAGATTTTATTGCTCAAACATTGTCAAGAGACAGAATTGACAAAAGATCATTCGGTACAGACAGTACTAGAATGTTCAGGTCAACCAGAGTTAGAGCATTTCTATCTAAAAGATGAGCCTCTTTGTTGCCGTCTCTTCTGATAAAATATCAATTTACTTCCGGCATAAGATTGAGGATATGGCTACAATCTTGGAGGACCCGTCATGTCGGAGATCTATGGCCGAAGCAGTTACGGAGAGCCGAGGCCACGGACTGGCAGTCCGTTTCAACCAAAACCTACTGCATCCCAGAGTTGTGGAGGAAAGAAAAGCCTTCACGGAGCGTTAGAGCTTCAACTATTTTCGACAAGAACACCTCAGGTCGTTTCATCATACCCATACTCTTCACTGCACCTTCATAATCCCGTAAAATCCAGCCAAAACCCACAAAAGACCGAAGTCCATCAATCGCGACATCGACATTTAACTTAAGGAATTTTAAGACACCTAATCTCGTATAAAAGAATTTAAAGTTGAGATCCGATTAGTACATTCTAGATACATAAAGATTCTGCTGTTAGGATTCGAACATTAGTTTCATAGACCCAAATTCATAAGTTTGACCAATTGGACAAGCAAGTTCTATTAATTAAAGTGAGATGGGATTATATTAATTTTTGGATTGTTTATTAGCAGGTGACTTTACAACCACCACCTTGAGCCACTCACAACTCACACCTTCTTGTATTAAGTGTATGAAGTTTTGATTCTTCCCAATACCACTAGCCTTAAGTACCTTGAACCCCAAGAGTTGCGACTCACCAACCACTCCTCGTGTCGGGCCCGACATGACGACCATGGTGGCCGAAGGCCGATCTTTTTTTCGGCCCACGATGAGGCGCATCTGAAGAAACTAGTAATGAAGATCTGTAGATGGGAAAGTGAATTCACAGTGATGGGTGCTTTTAAGGGAAGCTTCTCTTTCAGCCTTCAAAACTGGAACTTTTTTTGCACAAACACCTCGAAAAAGCATAGGTGGTTTCGGTTTCTTTTGGTCGCGCAAGCACTAGGGGACAAGATTTAATAACTCGCATAAAGATTCAAACCCCAAAAGATGATGGCTTATATTATAAAAGTCGTATAAATACACTATTGCTTGTCGATTTGGCTTCCAAAAACATCAACACTTCAATTATATCACAAGCAAGGAGTAAGGCCAAAACCACAGTTCCAAAAGATGGTTAAAATCAAGAACCAACAGCAACATTGTAGAGACTTACTATACCAATGTTTTCTTTCCTGTCGTAGCTTCTAAGTTCCGAGACGTTTCTTATCAGAAAGCAAGAATCGAAGAGAAAAAAAAATGAACAACTTATAAGTCAATTAAGATGAAAAATAAGAACAAAATGACCCGAAACCAATTGACCGTTGTAGCTGCATCAACGAAGACCCACTTGCCGACTCATGCTTGTGGATCCGCCCAACCTACCTTGCCATGAGCCCGGCGTGTCCTCTTCCTCGCCCGGGGCCGGGAGGTTGAGGTCGAGCATCCCGTGGACTTCTTGCCTTGCTATGAACACTAAGGTCCGGTCATCGGGCCCTCCGATGAAATGAGACCTCTTGTGACCGCCCAAGGCCTGCCCTGACTTGAATTCCCGGAAGCAGATTGGGCACTCGTGCCCTTTACTATTCTTCGCCCCCAATCTCTTCTTGGCTTTGGTGTTCGAAGACTTATTGACCTTAGCTTTACTACTAAACGAATCAGCTTCTATGCTGTTTTCACCACTCTCACATATGGAATCGTAGCAGCCATTGAATTTGATCTTGGAGTTTAAACCAGTAAAGCCTTGGAATTCGCTTCTCTTACGAGCAATCTTGCAAGACTCATCAACCAAAGCAGTGCCATTTTCAATCTTCTTGTGACAGATTTCCCATAGCTCATGATCCTTAATCATTTCGGAGCAACTTTCACGAATTGGACCGTAACTCATTGAATGATCAGCGTTGATCTGTTTCAGCTGCTTGTTGCTTCCTCTTTTCCCCAATTCAGCTTTCAAAGACTCAAACCTAGATTTGCTCTTCCCTTTAAGATTGTTGAATCCACAACCTCTCTCGAACCCAGAATTCAGATTCTGAGCAAAACCGATCTTGTTCTTCATGTCAATGGAGGATGATTTGGCCTCCAACACGACGGAGCTGTTATCGGAGCACTCAGCGAACGAGTTCAAGCCTTTCCCATGGCAACAATCTCTCGACAGCATCATCAAGCACATAGCGACCTCCTCTTGTTCCTGCTCAATTTCGGAAACCGAAGACGACCCATTTGCAACCGACAGGAACATGGATGGGTTGGAGTTGAAATCGAGAGTCTTGTACCTCAGCCTCTTAGATCTCTTCCCTCTCCTCGGACCTGACATCGTCTCCGTGTCCGATTGGCTGTCCTGAACCTCCTTCTCCTCCACACTAAATTTTCTGCTCATCGTCGCGGCCTTGTCCTTGTCGGAGTGGCAAGCCATGTGGCCGCACATAGCTTTCATGGATTGAAACCCTTTGCCGCATTCTTTGCAGAACCGCTCCAGATGGTGCCCGCCGCTTCTGGAATCTGCTAATCTCCATGTTTTCTTGGGATTTTCTCTGAGCACATAAGCGTTGTGGTCCAGAGGTGGTGAGAGCTTGGGCTTGGGGCTAACGACATTTTCGATCTGGGTCCGATCCTTTGCGGTTCTGTGAGACCTCAAGTGGCCTCCCAAGGACTTGCCACATGGGTACCTCTTGCTGCAGTACCTGCAGATAAATTGCTTCTGATCTTCACCTTCCATGAACGATTCAAAATGTCAAGTACCAAGTCTAAAACGATCGAGACCCAGTAAAATTCGTAAGATCGGGAACCCAACTCTGCTCTCAATTGCTCCGAAACAACAATGGTGCAATATAAGAAGATTGATCTGAAATCGAAAAGGGATGGAATCTGGTAATATGATTGGCACAGATCACGAAGTATCTTGCTCTTTTGCAGGTGATTGATGATCAGAAGAAGAGAAAGAGAGAATCAGGATGTGACAGTTCCTTCTTCTTCTTCTTAAGATCCGACCCACCAAACAGAGAGTGATTCAACAAAATCTGAAATTCCCATATGCTGTGAGCTCAGCAATCATGACCAAATTTCAAAATTGAATTGAAATTAGAAAGAAGAAAAAAAATCAGATGGGGGTTGCTGGTGATTGGCACCGGCGAGCTGAAATGAGGTAAAGGCAGAGACAGAGCCAAAGCTCTTTCTCATTTGTTTGTGTGTTGCAGGTGGAGGAGAAATCCATGCATGGAAGCAAAGGACTAAATAAGGAAAGAGGGCACGTGGAGAGGAGCTGGTCACAGGGACGGTCAGGATTTGACGGGACGGCGTTTTTGAGGTACAAGAAGAAGCTGCCACTGCCACAGTAGATGGAGCTGGAAGTGGATCCTCAACTTAGCTCTGCTTCAACTTATGTTGTGGAGTCTTTGCCTTTGTTCAAGTCAACCTAAACTTTTTTGTGGTGATCTGCTTGTCGATTGCTCCATTTTGATTCTTGTTTCTTCCTCTTTTCTTGTCATTTTGTTCCATCTACTTGGAAATTCCAATAAATACATATTCTTTTTTAGATTAATTTTTATACTTTAAATTCGATGTGATACAATATGTAATTAGGAAATTAGTTTTTCTTTTTCTTCAATTATTTTACTAGTTGACCACAAATCACTCAATTTAATAACATAAAGATTTCTTTGGATTCACCGACGTGATTTGAACGACTTGTTGTATTTGATGTGATTTGCTCAAATCCTTGCAACTCAAATCAAAATTCAACCCTGCCATAGTTCACAGAATCTGGATGTTGTGTTTGTCAATTTCCCTTCTTTTGGGTCCAAAAAGTTCAGGAGAGGCTCATGACTAGTCAAATTGGGAAAGTCTTAAATGCCACACTAGGCCATCATCAGTTCTGGGTCCATCCAGTGCTCTACTTGTATCACATTTTCAAGAGAGAAAGGAAATATATACAAACAAACAACCCCATTGATGACTGATTAGCTACACATTCAATGACCTAAGCAGCATTTGGATCAGAGACTTCAACTCTCAGCAGGAAGGGCAATACCTTTAGCTCTCTCTTTTATATATAAAGGAGTTGATCAAAAATATATTTGTTAATCTTATTTACAAGAATATGGAACCTAGAAGCCACTTCTTTGAGTATTCCATCTCTCCTCTCTTGTCAGAAAATTCTTACAGTTCCAGAACTTGCATAAAAAAAGCTGAAACTAACAACATTGTCAACAGGAAGACAGAACCAAGATCAAGTTTACTACTGATTTTATTATAAGAAGAAAAAAAAACAGGGGAAGAACAAAGTCTGATTACTCCACTAACTAAAGACACTACCAGACACCCAGAAAGGCCAACTAACGAAATATAGGATAGGATATTTCTGTCATTTTAGTGTTATTCTACCTAAGACCGCTCCTTATGTTGTTCACATTCTATACCACAGCAGGCATGTCCTTGAGCCATGGATCCAGTGGCTTGCCTATGGAGTAGACTATAAACCCAATATTTCTCAGCTTCTCTGCATCCACAACATTCCGTCCATCAAACACATATGCTGGTTTCTGCATGAGATCAAACACTTTCTTGAAATCAAGCCTTTTGAACTCATCCCACTCGGTGAGGATGCAAACTCCATGTGCGTCTTTTATTGCTGCATATGCATCCCAAACTACACTCACCTGCTGCTTGGTAGCTCCTGGGCTCACCGGCTGGAGGTGGCGGGGATGATCCCAGTCAAACTTCTTCATTGAAAGATCCCTTTGGATCTGGTCTTCGGTGACCTGAGGGTCGTAGATGCTCAACATTGCCTTGTCCCCCAACAAGCCCTTGCACACATCAATGGCTGGTGTCTCTCTAGTGTCACCTGTGTCCTTCTTGAAGGCAAACCCCAAAATAGCAATCTTCTTGCCAGATACTGTGTTGAACATGGAGGAAACGATCCTGTTTACAAAACGGTTCTTCTGGTAGTCATTAACTTTAATGACTTGCTTCCAGTAATTGGCTACTTCAGTAAGGCCATTGCATTCACAGATGTAGACCAAGTTCAAGATATCTTTTTGGAAGCATGAGCCACCAAAACCCACACTGGCGTTCAAGAACTTTGGCCCGATTCTTGAATCTCTACCTACTGCATGTGATACCTCAGTGACATCTGCACCAGTGGCCTCACAGAGTGCTGACATGGCATTAACAGATGAAATCCTCTGTGCCAAGAAGGCATTGGCAGCAAGCCTAGAGAGCTCAGCAGACCAGAGATTAGTGCATATTATTCTATCAACTGGGACCCAATGGGCATACACATCTTTTAGAGCTTGTATAGCTCTTTCACCTCCTGGGGTTTCCCTACCTCCAATGAGAACCCGATCAGGATTGAATAGATCAGCAATAGCAGTTCCTTCGGCAAGAAACTCCGGGTTGGAGAGTATCTGAAAGTTGATTCCTTTGCTGTTGTGGGTAAGAATCTTTTCGATTGCCTCAGCTGTCTTTACAGGTACTGTTGATTTCTCTACCACTATTTTGTCTGATTTCGATACATCTGCAATCATTCGGGCAGCACTTTCCCAGTAAGTCAAATCAGCAGCTTTACCGGCTCCAAGGCCCTGGGTTTTGGTTGGGGTGTTGACAGAAACAAAGACTATATCAGCCTCACAAACATGCTTCTCCACATCAGTACTGAAGCAGAGGTTCTTGCCTCTGCACTTCTTCACTACATCCTCGAGGCCAGGCTCATAGATAGGAAGGTGATCACTATTCCAGGAATTGATGCGCTCTATAGAAATGTCTACAACAGCTACATCAATTTTTGGGCACTTGAGTGCAATCACAGCCATGGTGGGGCCTCCAACATAGCCAGCTCCAAGACAACAAATCTTCACCATTTTTATCTACAACTACCTGGCTATAACATCAACAGGGAGAAGCAGTTATAAAATTTCATTTCAAAATGCACAAATATGGAATTTATAAGCAACTAAAGACCTAAGCTACAGCTCAAATTGATCATAGACACATTAAAGACATATGTCTAAAATTCCAAGGAGAGACATCAAACAAAATGTTCACCTATAATCATATACTTGAACACATCATAAGAGAATCATCAAACAGCATGTTCCCAAACCCAAACACACATCATAAGAGAATCATCAAATAAAATGTTCACCTATAATCATATACTTGAACAAATCATAAGAGAATTATCAAACAACATGTTCCCAAACACACATCATAAGAGAATCATCAAACAAAATGTTCCCAAACAAGCAAAATATCAAGAGGTACAAGAATCTGACAACCTGTACATACACAATTGAATACTGATTAAGGAAGGTGCTTTATCAGCTAAAAGTGTTCGTCTCAGTGTTTAAGAAACAATACCAGACAAAAACAAGTTCGAGAGGGATAGAGATCAGATACGACTCGCAGCAACAAGAACACCAGAGTGAAATTGAGAAATTGAGGACTGAAACCAAATGGGATCTCTCAAACGCAGACAAAACCCGACCAGAACAGATATCGGATTTTCAAAGATCATGCATAAAAAATCAAGAAACCACCGACCAAAATCACAGTGAAATCATCTCAACTCAGAACACCAAAACATGAAATCACATCAAATAGGCCATACCCAGAACAGGAAAACACAAAACTGAACTGCCCATGTGAACCAACACTCCAGGCAAGCGAGCAGCAAACCATTATCGGCAAACACGACGACAGACCCATAAGCCAAAACACAGAGAAACGAGTGAAAAAATACCTCTGGTTGTTGCTGAAGATATGGGGAAATGATGGTAAAGAGAGATCTGATGATGATACAGAGGAGGAAGAAGAAGCCAGGTCTACAGAAAAGGAGGTGGAAGAGCTTCTTCGGCCGAAGAATGTGGAGATCTGAGATATTCATCTGTATTTATAGGGTCCTAAGATTTAACCACCACCGGTTGCCATTTGTACGTTAAACCGGTTTTCATTTTCAAATATTATAACTAACCGCTTTTGAAATTAATTAATCATTTACCTTTTCCTCAATTATTGGTTTTTTTTTTTGAACAAATTTTTAATACAAATACGGTAAAAAGCCGCAATACAGCTCAAGTAATGTATCCGAATACACTGTAACAACACCTTAACGCTCCATGGCCA